>PVIA01006918.1:0-90164 GCA_004024845.1 Tonatia bakeri | reverse complement strand
TCCTTCCTTCCTTCCTTCCTTCCTTCCTTCCTTCCTTCCTTCCTTCCTTCCTTCCTTCCTTCCTTCCTTCCTTCCTTCCTTTCTTTTTCTCTCTTTTTCCCCTCTCCCTCTCTGCCTTCCCTCCCCGACCCTTTCTACCCATTTGTAGATACAGATGGTGTGGTAATGTGGGCGAGTCACCCGCAGGCTATAGATGGAGCTACACAGATGCATGCATATAGTCTCTGGCACCGCAGTTGTCTGTTGCCTTACTGATTCTCCCCACTAGATGGTAAACTTCAAAAAGGCAGTAGTCATTTTCTGTCTTGATCACTCTTGGTTGTTTTTAAATGGGTGCGGTGGGAGGGGAGTTCATGCCTTACCACATTTTTATGGATTTTTTTAAGCACCTGCCTCTGGATGGGGCATGCCTCTCCATTCATCACTGTCCCCCACCACACCTCACTGTTATAAGGATCACTCATGGACCTGCCTGGCCATGAAGGAACTGGAGTTTGCCCGAGATATTTATGCATCCCGGACCTGAGCAGGCCCTCCAGAAGTATTTATCAGAGGGATTATTCTTTTCTTTTCAGGCTGGGCAAAGCACAACACGGCGGGAGTCCGTGCTTCTCTGACCAGCCACCCTTCCCCAGCCTGTATTTGCAGGAGTCCCTTTGTGCACGGTCAACTGCTCCTGTGCCTTCCCGGGAGGTTCATCTCTCCAGGGCACCTGTGGCCTTCCCGAGGGCAGAACCCGAATCTATCTGCCTCTCTTCTCTTTCCCTCTTTCTCCCACCTGCTTCTCCTTTGCCTCCTCCTGCCCCAGTTCAACCAACCACTTAATCTGCGAACCCTTTAATCAGGTTACAGTCAGTTTAGACACCTGGGTAGGTAGCAGAGTGTCTGTTCATAAAATAGAAATGCTCTCTCTAGCAGGAGGCCTCTGTTCCCAAAAGATCAAGTCTTACAGGAAACCGGGAAGTAAGTGTGCAGTCTCATGGGAGGGAAGGGCAGGGAAACTGTGGCAGGAGCTGGGGAAGGGACCTGAGCACGACGGGCCTTCAAGGCCAGGCTAAAGGAAGCAGATCTTTTCCTTTAGACACTGGGTGTAATGGGAACAGACCAGTGTTCCATGAAGGGCTAATCTTCTACCCCAACCCTCCTCTTTCCCCCTTATCACAAAGAAGTCTCCAGAGCCTGCCACTGAGTCCGCAAGAGTGGCCCTCCTGATTGGGCGGCTGCAGTGTGACCAGTGCCTGAGAGGGGCAGGGCAGAGCAGCAGAGGCCCACCCTTCGCCACCACCCCACTCCCCGTGAGCCAAAACACACTCTCCAACCTGAGCCGGTCCGACCAGGTTGGGTGGGAACCAGAGGGCGCAGAGGATTGGCACAGCAGTCCCGGCCTGAATGGAGCACATTCCACAGTGGAGTAAACAGGGTGTGGCGTGCATAGTCCCAGCCCAGCTCAGAGGAGCATGTGCGTGTGTTGCCCTCTAGGAGACCTCCTTGGTACTTCCTCTCTTAGAACTTCTCTGCTCCTGTGCCCTCACTAGTTTCTGCTTGCATTCTGCAGGTGACTCACCATTCCAGCAGCATCTATCAGTGGGGAGGAAGAGACGAGGAGGGGGAAGGGGGAGATTCCACTAGGACTGGAAGCTGGACCTGAACCAGGCCCCACTGCTATCTTCTAAGAGCAGGGCTTCAGCAGTCTCTTGCTATATTGCGGGGGGGGGGGGGTGCGGGGGTGGGCAGCATGGGCAGCCTCGAAGTCAGTGGCCTGGGCTCCTGGAACATCTGCAGAGGAGCCTGGTGTTATTGGGAAGTAACCTCAAACTACTGCGTTCACCTTCGTTTTGCCAAAGGCCAAAGTAACATATGTTTATTCTTTATAAAGGCTTAAAAATTCCAAAAGCAAAAAAAGTTTAGATCATCCGTAATACTATTCCATAACAATAACAATCACTGACTCTCTTTTTCTTTATGCCTGTCAAGCGTTTTTACATTTTTTTTTAAGATTTTATTTATTTATTTTTAGAGAGGGAAGGGAGAAGGAGAGAGAGAGAAACATCAATGTGCGGTTGCCGGGGGACATGGCCTGCAACCCAGACATGTGCCCTGACTGGGAATCGAACCTGCAATGCTTGGTTCGCAGCCCGCGCTCAATCCACTGAGCTACGCCAGCCAGGGCGCGTATTTACATATTTTTCATTGATTTTGAGAGAGAGAGGGAGATAGAGAGGAAGGGAGAGAGGAAGAAAGAGCAATCAATTTGTTGTTCTACTTATTTATGCATTCATTGCTTGACCCTTATATGTGGCCTGACTGGGAATTGAACCCACAACCTTGGTGCATCGGGATGATGCTCCAAACCAACTGAAGTATTCGGCCAGGGCAAATGTGTATTTTTCAAAAGTTGGAAAGAAAAGGAAGTATATTTTCTGTATATAATTAGAATAGTATTGTTTTTGAAGTTTTTGTTATCCTGCCTTTTAACTTATGAACGTTTCCCTATTTCCGTAATTATTCTGGAATCATCTCATGTTTTTGGCTACGTAACACCATAAATGGTTGCATCACAAAGTCAGAAATAGGAACCTGGCACAAGGTATCACAAGCAGTCACTTCCAAAAGAGAGACAGAGCATGCTGCTTGCTCTGAGGCCCATGTGCTCCTCTCCGGCCCGTAGGACGCAGCCCAGGTGGTGTGCCCTCCCGGAAGCCTGTGGATCTGCAGCTCAGGCTACACCAGTTCGTGGTCCTCACCTGGCACCGCCACGGCACTGACCACGTCATGTTAAACAGATTTCCTTCTGTCTCCATCTCTCCCATCACATGACAGGGTCTCTGAGAACTGGGCTCCATCCGAACCAGCTGCGACTCTCCAGGGTTCAGCCGGCAGCTGGCCCTACAAGGTAACACATGTCCTGTGAGGAAGCAGCGTGTAAGCAGCCTCCTGTTGCTAGGCACTGAGGCCAGCAAGTCTCAACCTTTCTCATCTCGCAGCCCACAGAAACTAATTACTAAAATGCTGCAGCACACCAAAAAATTACTTTTTGCTGATTTGACAGAAAAATAGGCATAATTTTGATTCATCCATGCTGGATGGCTATAGTTGTGTTAGCTGTTGTCATTTGATTTTAATTTGACCACCTCAGGGAAAAGAGGTCAGTGCCCCTGACTAGATTGTCAGGTGCTGCACGTTTCAGAAATTCCTGCAGCACACTGCTGTGCCTCTTACCACTGTGCCGTGGCACACTGGTTGAAAATCACCGGTTTAGACGGTTTCTAACTTGTAAAGAGCCTTCATGCGCTCAATTGATCGGAATCTCTGTTGGGTGAGGAAGAGGGTGGAGGAAGCCCCTCAAAATCTTGTTTGGGTCATCTGTATGCACTTGAACCCTCCTGTAAATAACGTTGGGATGATCTGTCAATGAGTCTTTGTCTGTATCCGACTCATTTAGACGATGCAAGCACACACGATAGAACCAGACAAATCCCAGCCCCGCCACGTGACAGTGTGGCCTTGGGCAGGTCACCTGACTCTCGTCCTCCTTTTCCTCAATATGAAACGGAGAGAATAATGAGGTCTACTCCTCTTAAGGATGTTCAGATGTTGTAAATGGGATCATGCAGGTCAGGCCCTGCCACACTGTATCTCCTTTTCACTACTGACTGGAATCTCTGGGCCCATGTGAAGTTAATGCCACGTGACCGTACTGCTTCCCAGAAGCATGGAATCAACGGTACATGTGCACAACACGGGGCACCTTTCGTCTTTCTCAGCAAGGACTTGGTCAATTTATCACCATCACCCAATCTACTTCACAAAGCGTATGTGGGCTCTGGACAAACCTACCTTGAAATTCAGCAAAATGTCATCTTTCTGCTCACCATCTGCTCACGCGGCAGAGAACCCACCTCACTGTCACCCTGCCCTGGGGTTGCAGAGGACAAGCAGGGCGGGAAACGAAAGGTCACAGCATTAGGGCATGATGGTGTCAATATAGAAAAGCCATTTTCCCACATGCACCTAAATGGTGAAATGGGGGACTAAAGAGGCACAGAATGGTCCCAAACCAGATTCTTCCTGTCTGCTTTTATCCTCATCCCCACCCAACACACAATCATTCAAAGTAAGGACACAATACTGTGTTGCGATCAGCTTGCTATAGAAGGGGCCCAGAGAGGTGAAGTGTCTTGCCCCAGGTCACACAGCTAACAAGTGCCATTAGGAGTGTCAAGACCCGCAAGGAATCCGTGACTCACAGCCAACAAGCCTGGTCTACAAGTATAAAACTCCATTTGTGTTTGTGCTCTGACCCCCACCAGCAACGTCACCAGCGATGTCCGGGTGGATAATGACAGGGAGCGGAAGACAACACACATTTGCCAGGGGCTCTGGAGCCAGAACCCATGATGTGTACCAAAGTCAGCTGGGCGAAGAGACGGGGTCCTCTGCACAGGTGTCATTCAGCACCACGCTTCAGAAGGCCGCGTGGTCCTGGTGAGGATGCTAGGACCTTCAAGGGGGCTCCTCACCCACCTCTTTCCTGCACCATATCCTTCTCTCTCTCTGGTTATTTTTTCCTACATAAAGAAATTCCCCAGAAACAGCCAGGTCCTTGGACATCTAGTTTAATTAAAAAGAAAAGAGGGGAAAGGACAAGTTTATAAAGCACAACAGCGGACCAGAAGTCATTGTTGTAACGGTTTTATTCAAGTTTGTGTGTGCTCTGGTGGCGAGACCAGGCTGAGATCAGCGTCACACTGTAACACGATAAGAGGTTTAGCATTGAACCAAGCCCGCTTGGCATCCCCAGCCAACCGTTTACAGTACCTTGGAAAAAAAAAAAAGCCAAAGAACCTGAAAATTTTCCTTCAGGACTTTTCTATTTTTAAATATTGTTGACAAATTACAATAACTTATATCCCAAAGCAAAATGGGAATTCAAGGACACGTGGATAGGACGCTGGAGCAGGGAAGACCTAGGGATGAAAAGTGGGAGCTAATTACAGAGGAGCAGAATGAACACGTGCGTGAACTTTCTCGTTACCGAGACTCAAAGGCTCAAACGGGGAGGAAAATCCCAAAGAAAGCTTTTTTTGTGAACTAGATAAAACCCATCTCCAACCCCTTTTCTTCACCCTTTGGAAGATACCGATACAGTCTTAGACTAAACTTTTGTGTGAGCACGTGAGGACAGGTGTGGGGAGAAAGTTGTCAAGCTCATCAACTCCCTTCTTTGCGACAACTGGGCACAAAGGGCACACGGCTCCTCAACACAACAAAAAGGCAAAAGCCTGACTTCAAGTTCCCAAGGAGCTGCAATAAGGCTTCCAAACTCGAAAGACTGGGAGGTATGTGGGTGGCAGCTGAGGCAGAGAGCAGTAATGGGGCTGCTGGGACTGGACACTGAGGACCACGGCCCATGGGCCTGCAGGGGAGCTGGGAGAGGAGCTGCGGAATTGATACATTCGATCCCTGTGTGGAACAAATCCCTGAACAGCTGTGGAAACAGTGGCAGAGAAAGCAGCCAGGAGCAGAGAGGACGTCAGCTGAACGCTGGAGTTGCAGGTCGTACCAGGTGAATCCAGTGATGGAAGCAGGTGGGTTAGCCATGGGACACACTGCTTCTTGGACAAAGAGCCATCTCTAAGCTTAGGTGGGCCCAGGCCAGGCTGATTTTATCCTGGGACTTCTAAACAGTCACCTACAATGTGCTCAGAGGAAAATGGGAGACAAGTTCGGTGACAGGCAGAGCAGTAATGTTGCCTCCTAGCTGTGTGACCTTGGGCATGTTCTATCATTATCCGAGCCTCGGGTTTCCACATCCTCAGATGGGGGCCACACATTCCCTCCCAGGATTATTGTTGAGTCAAAATAACAGTAATTAATAACAATAATAAACCTCTAGGGCAGCACCTTCCACACAGAGGATACGTAATGGTTTCTTACGATTTCTGGTTAGTCCACACGCCCAGGCCTGAATAAACCCGTGCCTCACGCTGACAGTGACGAAGAGCCACGGCCAGCACGGCCTCCGGGGCGGAGGCAGAGATAAAGGACGGGTGGAACAAAGATGAGCCGAGAGTGATGGCGGAGAAAGGGACGTGGTGGCTGAGAGCACGGAGACCCGTAGGGCCAGGACGGTGCTGTGGACCAGCCCCCACCCTCTTCAGTGCGCTTGCAACCTGGGAAGAAGGGGCACAATGCTCCTGGAGCTCAAAGATGTCCCGAAGAAGCCCGAGACGAGAGTCAAGAAGGTCCTAATATGATCACTTCCTTCTCACCCTGGACCACACACACACCCCTCTCAGTGGCCTCTCAGTGGCTTTGAGGAGGCTGAAAGGAAGCCAGAGAACTTCAAGGAAAAGTCACCCCAATTACAGGTCCAAAGATGAAAACTGTCTTAAGGTGCTTCACTGTTGTAAGTTGACACATTCCTACTTAAATGCAAACACTCCCAGATAATGACCCCCTCACTCGGGACTTGTGGGCAAGGGCAATCAGACAAAAACACTTAAAACCTACTTCCCAATTCTGCCTGCGCACCACCCCAGATCCAGGTGAGAGGCAGGCAGGACCCGCGCTAGGGTGCGGTGGGTGAAGGGCTCACCTCAGACGAAAAATTTAAGGGGGCACCAAAAAGACTCAGTCATCAACAGGAATCGTATTTCAATGCAGTACTTAAAAAAGTTAAAATTAATGAAAACATCCACGCTGAACACCATATTAGAATTTGAAATAAAGTCAGGGTCTGTCAACGCAAGTGTCTGGGTGAGAAGTTCAGGAACGCGGGCAGCACGTCACTTCTGCAGTGAGGGCTTGCCCTTCGGTAAGTGCAGACAAGCAACACCGCAGTGCCGGCCAGCCCTCCCCAGGGCTCCTGGGGAAACCATCTGGCCTCTGGAATTGTCTCCAGCGTCCCGTCCTGAGACGCCTATCTAGTCGTCAGGTCCCCGCCTGCCAATCGGTCTAATTAAAACTAGGTTGTGGGTGTTTGCAGGGAGGGTGGGTCAGACCAGTCAGGAGGGAAGACGGGTCAGGAGAAAGGTGGGTGTGTTTCCCAGAGAAACATCCAGAGGTGTGGAAAAACTCCTGGCTCTAGTAACCCACTGGGCCCTTTCCTATTTCTTCTCTATTTCTAGCTGCAGCTGTGAGCCAAAGGCCCAAAGCGAGGAACCACAGACAGTAAGAATCAGGAAGGACCAGTCCTACTGGCTCCACATTAGGGAAGGGAGCCCAGCCTTTGGAAAACAAACGCCAGGGCTCCCTCAAAAGCCTAGAGAGGCCAAGGTGCTTCTAGGGCCCAACACTGGACATGGATAAAGGAGAGGGTGGGGACCGTCAGTATCCCATCAAGATGCGTGGATAATACTCAGTCCAGCCTGAGAGGTCTAGGAGACGCTCACCTGGCCGGCACAGCCAACCAGAAGCCCAGTGCTGGGTCATGTTCATTAGGCACCTAAGCCCTGTTAATTAGCCTTCATCAGCCAGGAATCGTTTCTGCCTCCTGCCTTCCAGCACCAGCGCCTGAGGTGGGGAGTGTGCAGATGGCCAGGCCAGGAAAAAGCAGGGACCGAGGATCCCCGCCCAGAAGTAGCAGTGGGTTTTCCTTTCTGAGGTGGATCTTTATTCATCTGAATTCCTGATCTAAGGAGACAATGATTTGTCTGAAGGGAGAGGGGTGCATTTGGGAATGTGATCCTACGAAACTGGCTCAGCAGGAAACCGTTCTCAGGCCTGAAGCCGAGGAGAGGCCCATGGTCGAGTAGGCTGAACCTCGTGAAATTGCTTTTTTCCTAGCGGTTTTTACCTATAACCCCTTGCCCTACCCCACACATATTACATGATTTTTCTCCACAAAGAGAAGTGATCCAGCAAGATGAGGCTGGTCCAGGGGCTCCAGGACCACACATTTTAAAGCTAGAAGGACTTTATGCTTCCGGTAGGGAAGGCAGCATCATCCTCAGTTCACGGCTGGGTGGAGGTCCACAGACAGGAAGAGACATTTGCGACATCGCACGGCTAGTATGTGGGCAGCTCAGATCAGCACATTCCTGAGTCAAAGGCACAGGCTTAAAGAAAGGAAAGGTCAGGTTCTGCATTCAGATGGGCCTGCCACACAGACACTTCACCCCTGATGCACACCATTCACGGCCACCCAGTTTCAGTACCTGCTGTGCTTTGTTAAAAGCGAGCTTGAAGAGTTAGGGATGCTCAGGAGGTGTCTCCCTCCTTGTGGGGGGTGAGGGGCTGAGGTCCCAATGTGGGGATTGTAGAGCAAGAAAGAGTGTCGACAAGGTCAGGCCCCACTGCCCTTGGGGTGTCTCACCATGTCCCTGAGCAAGCGTGGTCTGAGGGAAAAGGGTTTTGTGAGGACATCCATACCATGACCCATATCCCAAGGACCAGCAGACCCCTTCCCAAAGATTCTTCCAGGAACTGGGTAGATTCCAGTCTCTAAAGAAACAAGACTCTGGGAATGCCTCCCAAGAAATCAGAGACCCCAAACTGTCATTCTGATGCTGCTCCAAGCACTTGCTGCTCTGTAAGACAGGGATGACTGCCTGACGAGCAGGGGGATTTGGAAGGCTGCTCGTAAACATCAGGTGCTGTACACATGCAGAAGAGCACATGCCTGCCCACAGGCCCGTGAGTCATGCCAAGCCAACTCCCAATCACTCCTTTTCCAGAAGACAAAGGAAGACACAGCAGGTGAGTCCTCTAGAAACAAAGGGGGTGAGAACCGCACTGTCAACCTGGGGAGTTTGTCCTACTCTTGCGCCTGCTGGAGCCAGAGTCATACGCCTCGCCAACCTGCTGACACTGACACTCAGTGCCCTTGTGAGGGAAGCAGCTTTTCCAGGAAGGAAATCTGAGACGGGCGAAGAGACAAGCCCGAGGTCAGACGGCAAAAGCAGAACAGGGAGCAGAGCCAGCTTGCTCAGGTCTCACGGCCTGGTGCCCGACTGAGCCATCGGTCCAAGTGGCTTTTTAATTTCTCTTCACTTGGATCTTTGTCTTTAAGCATTTCCCCTTCTCTGACAGCAAGGACATCAAATGTAGAAGGAAAATGATGTAATTCTGTAGAGGTCAGGAGGAAAGGTTAGCGTTATTCCGAGTCACTCGAATGTAAGATATCATCACTGCCATATCACCATCACCATCACCACTACCAGACCCTTGGGATACCGAAGGATGGTGAGTTAAGAGCACCCATCAAAGCCTCTTAGAAATAACACATGAGCTATCTGGGACATCTGCTCAGCCCTGGAAGTGATGCCTGAGGCTGTAAACAAAGGACAATTCTGTTCAGCATCAGAGGAAGGGACCCACAGACCCAAGGAGAAGAGGTCGAGGGCAGGATCTGTTTCCTATCACCATCTTCCATCTAGCGAGCACCTGCCGAGAGTGAGGAAAAGTCTCCGAGGAAAGTGAATAAGAGGGAAAAGGGAGGTCGCTATTGCCACTGCAGAGGCTTGAGCCCCAGGTTCAAGGCCCGATCCTGACCGTGACCACAGATGCAAGGGAGCCTGAGTGGACTGAAAGCAACTGAAACCCGTTACTACACAGGATCCTCTCCCAGCCTGGCCCTGCAGGGCGCGTGTGGCAGCAGGGGCCCATCAGAAAGAGATGGTGGCCCCCCCGCAAGGGAGCTCACAGAGCGCTTTCAGAGTAACTGTGCTTCTGCTCTGGCAGGTCCAATGCTTCCCTTAGCAGAGACCCTGCCTTCCCGTCTCCCCCGGATGGAGGAGTAAGAACTGGGTTCAGGCCGTCACTCTGGCAAATAACTGCCATTCGGTTTACACTACATCGGTTACACTGTCACTTCTAAGAAAGCTGGCTACAACCTGGAAAAATGACAAGAAGTAGAACATGCGCAAGGGAAAAGCCCCCGCCTCATACCACAGAGCACTGCCCAGAGCCAGCATGGTTTGGGTTAAGCTCTGAGCTGCACCCCACCAGAGGGCCGTTTAGTGGTTTACAGTGTGTTAGTGGCCTAGAGACTGGGGGGACAGAGAGTCCAGGGGAAGGCCACAGAACAAACCACCTGTGCCCCTCTCCCCTCCGAGAACGAAGAAGGATCACTTGGTTGGCTGAACTGCTGACAGGATTCACATTTTATCCCTCTGACCTGAGGGGCGGGGAATCGGGGCCCAAATGATGTCTTTCTTACATGTGGGCTTCCCTGCACAACAGAAGTAGAGGGTGAGATGCAACGGCAGCCCCCGGGACACAAAACCAATAGCCACTCTCCGCCGAAGACGAGGTGGGCCCCGAACCAAGGTGCCTACTGGGCTCACAAAACAAGAAACGACTTTAAAACCAAGGTCACCCCTCACAGTCGCCAAGGCAGGATGTCTATCACAGTTGCAGAGAGAGAGAGCAGTGACTGTATTTACCACCTGGACCTGCTTCCTGCTCGCCCCATTCTGGCACTCAGGCCGCGAGAGCAGGTTGGCCCCCAGTATCTCCAGAGAAAACAGTGGGGCAACATTTAGTCTTGATGGGGGAGGAGCAGGACCTAAGGACTCTACTCCCAATCAAATAGTTATTTTTCCGCAAAGGCAACTGTCACACTTGACACAGGAGGTCTCAGAGTGTGCAGAATAGTGAAGATATACATGAGAAAGCTCCAGAAGCAGGTCACCATTCAAGTCAAGGAAACAAATTCCAGGAAAGTCAGGGTTGACCACTGTTTTCCTTTCTATCCAGCTCATTGTCCAGAGCCCAGCATTAGGGGATACCTGGGCACAGAGACTAGAGGCCATGGTCAGGCTCCAGGCTGGGACTTGAAGGTTACTGTACGTTGGTGGCTCATGAAGCACCTTACAGACATCATCGCCTCACTACATCCATTTATGGAAGGTACTACTCACAGCTCCGTTTTATTTCAAGGGATTACAGAATGGGCGGCCTGGCTGAGGAACACCCCCACCCAGTTCCAATCCCAGGGTCCAGGACCCCCACCCCCGACAGAGATGTCTACCAACCAATTACATAACCCAAAGTCCACTCTTTCCAGGGACTGGAGGAAAGAGCAAGGGGAGGAAAGAACACATGAATATCAGACAACAAAAGGGACAGACAGAGGAACTTTGCCTCTGGCATCCCAAGAAACTTAATCATGGGACGAGCATATGTTTGTATCAGAACTGGTCTGACCACCTCGGGACCCCAGATAGGAGATGGGTGCCGTCAACAGGTGCTGATTTCTTCCCTCTTTTGAGTTTTCCAAAAGGAACAAGGACAGACAGACTCTGTTACCCTCTTGACTACAATTCGACTGTACTTTCCCTGACTCCCTCCCCTCCCACCAGTTCTCACGGAGGCGGCTCCCCCTGCCACTCACTGCTGGCCCAAATTAATGAGCGGCACTGCTGGGAAGTGCAGGCAGGTCGTACCGGGTCCATCAACTCCCACACCCCACGCTGGGGCACCTTGCCTTTAGTCCTCCAGCTGGCACATAAGGGCTTAGGGCACAGAAAAGCACGTATCTCGCATCAAACAAGATTCTGATTCATGGGTGCGAGGGAAGAACGTGGCAGAGGAACAAAATCAATCACAGAACATCCAATACTGGTGTGTTTGGGAAGGTTGAACTCAGGGCTAACCAAGGGACCCCAGGACTGGCTCTGGGCACACACAGGGGGCTGGGGGGAGGGAGCAGCAGACAGATTTGGCTGAGTGACGCTGCAGGGTCACCCTAAAGGCGAGGAAGACTGTGGAGGACGGGGGACGTGCATGCACCCCTCCCTCCCCTACACAGCCAGAGCTGAGAGCCACAGCCCCTCCAGTGGACATGGGCCTGCAGGGCCCGAGACCCTCTGAAGTGGCCCTGCCTCCATCCCTTCCATCTTCAAAGTGCATTTTCAGTGCAAGAAGTAGGACTGGATCCCAGGGGGTCCGACTCTGAGAAAGGGCTGTGCCAGCCAGCTTCCCTATCTCCCCCTGCTCCCCCAGCCCACCCCTGACGCTTTTCACGCTAAGACCAGAATTCTTGCTGGATCTCGTAAGAGGCAGGCCTGTGTGTGTTCAGTTCAGCTCGACACAGTGGCACAGTGCTGTCCTGACTCTGGCCCTCTGCGTCCAGGTCCAGGAGCGTCCGCTCGGTGGGGGGCAGCGGCCCCGCCTGGAACGGGAGCAAGGCTGGCAGCCCAGGCCGCTCCTCCACAGTGCTGCTGCTGCTGGCCAAGCAGGAGTCCAGGTTGCTGGGGGTCTCTGTGCTGGAGCTGTTAGCCGGGGAGGTGCTGCGGGCATGGCTGGGGGACACAAACCACCAAGGGTCCAGCCGCTGCCGGTTGGCAGAGGGCCGGGGCCGAGGCAGAAACTCCAGGGTCTTGGGTCTCTCCAAGGTCGAGTTCTGCTGTGTGTTCCAGCGCCTCGGGGTCGGGGGAAAGACGACATTGGGGTCAGGGAGACGTGGGAATTCACCAGGGTCTCGGCTGGGGCTGGGGGTTTTCAACATTCCTGGTCAAAAAGACAAAGAGAGAGGCATTGGATGAGGGCAGCTTGTTTCTGGGCCAGGCACACACTTCTCCATCCCAACCCTGCCACAGCCCTGCCCACGTGGGGTAACACGAACAGCAAGTATTCCATGGGCACCTACTGTGTGTAGGGAGGCACTGGAGATATCACACAATTGTGGACTAGAAGGTCATGGTCACTATATCCGATAATGATAATGGGACATATGGGGGTTATGTCTGTAATCAAATTACTTAGCGCAGATGTTGGCAAACTGCAGCTCACAGGCCAGCCACCTGTGTTTGTGAATAGTTTACTGGCCCACAGCCACGCCCACAGCCTCCTGTCCCACTGCAGCAGCAGCACAGAGCAGGGACAACAGAACCCATACGACCCACAAAGCCTGAGATATTTACTATCTGGCCCTTTTCCAAAAATCTTTGCTGACCCATCACTTAAGAAAATGTCTGTTCATTCACACGTCATCCCTTTATAAACATGCGATGGGAACAGAGCTAGGTATTAGAAATTTAAAATAGATGAGTGGTAGAGAGGAGGTCTCTATCTTCAAAGAGGTCACATATTTGTGTTCAACAACAACAACAAAATCTAAAGAGCGAAGAGACAGCTGAATGGTCAAATACAATGATCATTTACAGGCAAATCTTGCTGGAAGGATATGGCCAACCCCTCTCCTACTAGATTAGAGGCGGTTTCCAAATCCACCCAGATCTCCTAGGGAGGAAGGGATAGTGACAGAAAAAACCTAGGACAGGTGTATGCACACCCAGGTGTCACAGGTGTCACATGGAGATGGCAGGCCTATGTATAAGCACAGCAATTTACCGGGACATACTCCACGTCCGAACAGTCAGCCATGAGTAAGGGGTGAGTGATGAAGGGCATGAGGCACGGGCGGGCTTGTCTTACGGGTGTGCCCGCGCTAATGCTGTAATGACAGGAAAGAGCACAGCTACATGGCACAAAATACCCCTCCTAGGTGCAGGGCAGGATCCCTTCCAGTCATTCAGTCTCCTCTGCCAGGAACAAGCAGAGCTAGACCCCTGCCCCTCCTGTACCCTGACTGGCCGTCTGTGCCTGGGGCCAGAAGCACTGCACCGTGCGTTCTAGGATCCAGGGCCTGAATGTCCACAGGAATCCCAGCTCTGATCCTTCCTCACACCTGCCAGTCCTCTTCTGCTCCTCAGGGAAGACCCCCTGACACAGAAGACAGACAGAAGTTGGCCACTTCCTCCACCCCAGATCAGCCTGTTTTGATCAGCTGAGTCAGAGGGGGAATGGAGCTCACTCCAACATCTCTCCTCCTGGGGGAGGCACAGAGGCAGGAAAGAGAACAGAGGAGGGCAGGACTCACCTGCTCCAGGGCTGGGGCTCAGCCCATTGCTAGAAGGGCTTCTGCTGGCTATGAGGGCCGCTGGCTTGAGGGCCCCATCAGAAGGAGTCCGCCGGTGGCCACTGGGCTGCGTGGGGGCCGTAAGGGTGACGTGGGTGGGAGTCAGGGATTGGTTAGGGTCTCGTTTGAAGCGCTCCACTCGGACGTTGACCAAGGGGTTGTGGGTACAGGGGGTCAGGGGCGGGGCCTCCACTGGGCTGACAGGCATCTCGTAGACCACGATCTCGTCGCTGTCCGAACGCAGCAGGGAGCGGGTGGAGTTGCACTCGGAGATGGAGGAGAGGGACAGCAGTGTGAGGGAGGCGGAGGGGTCTCCGAGCAACAGCATGGGCTCTTCCTTCTTGAAGAGCTTCCGGGATGGGGGGCTGGTGCTTCGGCGAGGACGGCTGGCCCTCTGAAAAAGACCTTCACGCCTCTTCTTCTCCTCTCGGGCTGGTGGCTCAGGCTCCTCTGGGAGAGGCAGCTGGCACTTGCCAGCTTCCAGCAGGTCAAACCCAAGGCCTGTGGCTGCGAGAACAGCCCCACAGCCAAGCAGAGCCACCTCACAGCGGCGGTGGTGGGTGCCGCCCCGCTTGAGGCTGTTGGTTGGCGTCAGCTGAGGGGTACTAGTGGTTGAGTTGACAGGGGTGGGCTCCTCGTGGGCTCCATCACTGGAGGGGCCATCCCCATCTTCCCCACGAGGGAATGGGATACAGAGGTAGGACTGGTTGGATGAATGCTGTAGACGATTCTCCCCACTCCCTGGGCCTTCGCTATCCTCATCCTCTGTAAAGATGAGATGAGTAGGCAGGAAATAAAAAGTGGGAATGTAGTTGCAAGAAAAAGATTCTGGTCCTCCTTCCCAGACCCAGGCCTCCTGGCTTAGTGTCAGGTACACTAGGTCTGACTGGTGGGACAAAGGACTGGGCACTGAACCAACAGGGCTTTACCCCGCAGCACTCAACTGCGACCAACAAGAAATCATTCTGCATTCCAGAGCCTGCTTCCCTATTTGCGGAAAGGGGACTGCTGACTTGCTACTTCTTTCACAGGGACCCTTGACACAAGAAGCACAGTGAGTTTTTTAGAGCACTGGACAGAACAGAAACATCCCTGATTTCTCTGCACTTTGGAATTGCAAGGGACCTTGGAATTGTAGAATGATAGCCTACACATTGGTCTTAGGACTAGACTCCTGCAAAGGACTGGAGCCCCCTACACGAGTGAAGGCCAATTTACACCGTAGACTGACCTACTACGACCTTGGAAATCTACAGAGAGAAATAAGAGGACTATCTGAGAGTGAGCCTGGGGAAGACCTTACCCATTCAGTAATCAGGGGCAACATTACAAAGTTTCCTGAACAGGAAGACTGTGGTATCTTCTACCAGCATCACTTGTTTTATGGACTCCCCACTGGAATCCCAGGAAACAGACCCAGAAAAGGGAAATAAATGCCTAATTCAAGGCCTCACCCTCTGCACTGCCCTAAGGAGACTATAACTGGCCCCTTGGGATAGAAAGTCGAGGGCAGGCTCCAAGGCAACAGCAGTGCTCTGGGAAGATTCAATGAAATGGGAATAGGACAAACTAAAAGGAAATGAGGTGGGGGCGGAAATCTGAGTAAAGAGGAGACGACCCCCACAAAGTTATATGAGGGCCTGAAACAGTCCTAGAAGCTTGGCCAACAACTCTCTGAGAGAATGGGGACAGAGTCAAGACAAGGGCAATGCTTACCCATCTCCATAAGGCTGGTGAACCCTGGCAGAGCCGGGCTACTCCTCGGGCCCTTCCCCAGGTTGGGGGCACTGGACGACCACTGTTTGTATCCATCTACCAGGGACTTGAGGCTAAATAAGGGGAAATGAGGGAACTGTTAATACTGGCTACTTCCCTTACTCCACCCTCAGTTCTAGGAGTCTGTGGAAATGTGTCTGCCTTAATTACATGGAAGCCCAAGAGCCCTGGGGTACAGGCAGCACACCTCACGGAGCCCACCTGCTTCACTAACAAGAGTGCACAAGCCGCAGAGACAGAAGCAGTGTCAGGGCCCACCCCCCTCACATGCTGCTCGGGGCTGTGCAAGGGTCTGATGGGCGGGCTGGAAAGAGGACGAAAAGAGTAAGAGGCGCCCAGCACCTGCCAGGGTCTTGCCTGAGCCCATTGTAAGGGAGAGGCCATCAATACACGGAACTGAATACAGCACACTGGTGACATTAGAAACACTGCAATGCAGAAACTCGCAATGCAAGCCAAGCACCGGGCGGACGAGCCAGCGAGATGCACCAGGTCACGCCATTCACATCATTTCTTGCCTTTTCCTTCCAAGTTTATGGCATGCTTAGGCAACTTTCAAAAACACAAATCAGCCAACAAAGCCGCACCCACCCAGTGCACTTTGGGACAGACCTATGTGGGGAGCAGGTGAGGCTGCATTTGAGCCCTCGGTTTGTCTGGGGCTGGAGGGCGAAAGGACAGAAGCTCACTTTCAAATCCCTGTAATCAAAGCCAGCAACTCCGGGACACAGACTGGGAAGCCCACTAACCCCCTTATAAACTGAGGGAATCGGGGGCCCAGAAGCACTGGTCTTTTCCCTTGAGAACAACAGGAGGAAGGACAGGAATCTATGCTATGGCTGTCTTAGAGATACCAGGATCATAACCAGAGGTGGCTTTCATTTTAGGGCTGGAGAGAGCCATTCACCTAAAGTCCTCTCTTTCCAGCCTATCTCGAGGAACAGAGAAGGACCAACTTTTCCCTTGACTTCAGATCTCTGTTTCAAGTGCTATCACAAATACCAACAGATTAAAGTGCATTCCAAATTCCAGTGGTGTAAACCAAATACACAGCCGAGAGATAAGCATGCTGCTAAATCCCTGGCCTGGGACTTCTAACTGGTAGTCTTATAACATTGCCTCCAGCTCCGGATCCAGGGAAATCCAGATTAGCAAAGTCAGGGCCAGCACTACAGAACAAAGGATAAATAGCCCAGCACTATCTCCCTAAATCTAAGGACACCAGGAGAACCCCAACAACAGGAGGGGCCAGAGAAGTGACAAACAAGGTAAAGTCAGACCAACACAGGAATTTTCCCAAGGTGCACAATGGTACTGCTTAAAAAAAAAAAGGTTAGCACAGCCTGGCAATAGCAAGGCTTGATTGTACGGGGTGTGCTGTGAGAACAAGGAAATGGAAGGGGGAGTATTGCCAATACATCTGAAAGGGTGGAAATTCGACTCACCCCAAGTGGAAATGTGGAGATTCTGACGGGGTACTTAAACCATTAGCTTTCTCACGTCTCTGAGGGGATCTTCAACGAATAAAGAGGATCAGCAGTGGGCAGCAGCCGGGGCATCCAGCTCAGCCTCTCCCACACGAGACCCCTCAAGGCTAGACTCGAACCGCATGACCAGCCGCCCTCCCCCTGCCCAGTCATCAAAGCTCACACCATGAAGGGATCGTTACCAGATGGCCCTGCTGGAGTTGCTACAGACCAGGCAGGGCCTCCCAGTTTCTGGGACTAAAGTCCCTGGGCAGCGACAGCATAATTCCAGGAGTCTTTGAACTTACAGATACCCGAGCTGTCTGCAGACAAGTGCATGTTTCCCACAAATGTGGACAATTTACATTTTAAGTATGAAGAGCCAAATTCACTTAACATTACTAAATTCAACATAGCTTTATGTCATTACATATTTTATTTAACCAATAGGCACTAAATTTGGAAATACTGTCATATAGAAGCTCTCAAAAACTTCTGACATTAAAGAGGTCTTTCAGTTGAGACTGGGTGGAATATATTTTATTTCTTCAAGAGGAAATTGAGAATCGTGTCACATATTTTGAACTGCTTCAAAAGTTTTGAGGGCAAATCTATGTAAGGAGGAAGAAAATTCCAAAGTTCATATTTTATAATGCAAAATAAACTTCAATTTATTAGCAAGACAAAAGAAAATCTTTAAGTGAGACTGAGCCACAGAAACTATTGGGATCCATAGCCAACCTGGTAAGTCTTGTCTCTACTCACACTAATGTCAGAAATATCATGGATTCAGGGTGACTGAGCTCCTTCTTGGCCCTGGCTCACCGCTGTGATAGCCTCGGGCTCCTGCAGAACTTAGCACAGCAGAGCAACCTGCCGTCCCCAGAGGGCTCAACCACTGAATCCTTACACAGCTTCGGTAGTTTGCCCTACATATCTAAATTTTCTATCCCAAGGTCTCTAGTGATTTCCAAAGCCTGGCTTCAAACAGTCAATCCTTTAGGAAGCAAACAGTTATTCTCACCTTCGGCTCACATCTGACATAGGGAAACAGAATCTGGACGTGAAATCTGAGTGTTCAGAGGAATGCCAAGGACAATAATAGGTTCAGGGCACCTATAAGCCTAACATTCAACTTAGAAGCTCTTCGGAAAGCCATTAGAAAGAAGCAGGATGCTGCTTATATTCACACAAGGAAAAGTAAAAAAAACCATGGTTCTAGATTCTAACACCAAGAGTAACAAGAGTAATAAACTGTTATGTTTGTTCTTCAGGTATGAAACTGAATTGCATTAGAAGCATGGAAGAAGCATAGCGAATACTTACACGTGCTTACTATGAGCGAGCTAATCTTCTCTGGCACTTCATAAAGATGAATTTATGTATTCCTCCAACTCCATGAGATGGGTATGGATATAATCCCCATTTATAAGAAAACATAAAGTCCCACAGCTAGTCATGGGGAGCCAGGATTCAAACCCAGGCAGGCCAGGGTCAGCATCCAAGCTCTTCACCACTGTACCACAGTGACTGGCCTCTGAAGGTCAAACACCAGGAGAACTTGAGTCAGAGGCTACAAGGCCACAGAGAGAACACAAGCACATCTAAGGCACCTAGATCTGCTCTGTGCTTTGCCCAGAGGGGCGCTCACACCTGTCAGTGTGGCCATGGGGTGGGGCCCAGAAGAAGTTCCAGTGGTCCTGGAGTTCTAACTGCTTCACCGAGGCTGGATTATTCTGCCTGCCCCAGCTTCAGCCTGAGCTTCCAGTCAGGAGAGGCCCATAATCCACTCTTCCGTCTCTTTCCTCCAAGCAGACGTTTTAAGGGGGAGAGCCAGATATAAGTACAATACTCAGGCCGAACACTTCACATGTAGTTCATGCTTCGGGTACTTGCTACTCTGAGGCGGACACCTCCAGGGGTCAGTAGACTCACCGTGGGCTAGATGCCGCCCACTACCTGGTTTGCTTTTGCATCTCGTCCACGGCCTGAGGCTGCTTCTGCACTATCACAGTGAAGTTGAGTAGGCCCACAAAGCCTAAAATATTCATTTATTATCTGGCTGTTTATGGATAAAGCTTGCCAACCCCTTTCCTAGGAGGTTCCAGGGGAAAGGAGATTGGCAAACTCAGTTGTAAAGATCAAGAAACTTAGAATTTCTCAGCAAGAAGTGAAACACAACGGAGAACAAGGTATTTCGCACATAGTTTTAAAAGGGTGTCCCGTCTTTAAATGAGAACCTCCCATCACCTGGCTCTTACCCTTCGTCTCCTGAGCCAAGCTCCTTCTGACCAAGTGTGCCTGGCCCCCATGTCCGTCCCTTCTTCTTGGAAGCCCTTTTCTCTTCCTCCTCCCCTTCCTCCTTTGGGATGACTGAGCTCCGGCCCCAGGTTTTGCTGCTTTCACCTGGTGTCACTGTGAATAACAAAGGTTAGATGGGATCTGGAAACAGACAGCACCCTGTCTGCCCTGCTCAACCCCCATACCCACCCCCACCCTCCCAAACTAGCCTCTACCCAATCAGACACACACACATACACACACACTTGGAGCTCCTGGAAGAAGTTAGGCTTCTTCAAAAACTCTGTGCCTAAGTGGAGCCTCTCAGCAAAGTAATGGAGTTCTCAGCCACCAATCATTTAGCATTCTCCAAGTACCAGACATGGAAACATTTCCTAACTTCTCATAAATCCGATATAAAGCTGGAGCTTGGGCCAGCCAGAGCTCAGACCTCCAAACAGATCTGATTGAAATAATTTGTTTCATTGGGTGGAACTGGATGTGGGGTGGGTGGTAGAGAAAACAGGTAAGAGGAAAAAAGGAAGATGTGCAAGTATAGAAATTTTGGCAAGAACAGTGTTGGAAAGGAAGAAAATGAGGGTTTCGAGACTGCAGAGAGGAAGTCAGGAGTAGGAGGGCAGGGGAAGGCACAGGCCTAGAGAAACCCTAGAGGGGAGAGGGGAATAACCGGTAAGAGGGGAAGAACATTCTCCTGAAACTGGTACTTTAGAGCATGGGCTGAAATGCAAATGCTTCAGAGACTTGGCTTATACCATAAGTGGGTGAAGTGAGTCAGCTCCCAAAACACAGGGAGTTGAAGGAACTGAGGCAAAACACAGAGCATATATGTGCCATGAGTCCCAGCCAACTATGGCCACATGCACAAGGGAATCCACTGATTTGATTTTCCAAGGAAAGACAGAAATCCAGGATTTTTTGATGAAATCTATCTTTAAATCAGGGAAACTAGCTCATTCATAAACACACACACACACACACACACACACGTACATGTATGTGTTTGTGTATGTGTGAGTTTTTTTTAGTAAATACCTCTGTAAAAATAAAATCGGTCCAGATTTGACCTATCGTAAAATTCTTGGCAAGTGTTCTTAGAACCTACACTTTGAAAACACCCTTCCCTGGGAAGCATGAACAAAAGAAAAACAATGCCCCAGATATGGCAGAGCACAAGAGGTGTCCAGGCTACAGTACCAAACTGTATCTATACCACACACCAGTTTCTAAATTGCTTTGTGCCCACAATACCTACAGACCCCTTTGCTGGCATCTGACTAAGAGTAGGAGGTAGAGGAGGCAGCAGGAAAGCTAATGAAGGGAGACAAGGGGGAGGGCTAAGGTTTGCGTACATATGTGCATGTATATATACACATTGTCGAGGAGAGGTGGCAGAAGTTATGGTTGGCGCAAGCCTGGACCAGTCGCTGGCTGGACAGAGTAGGGGACAGGTGCCCCTGGTGTGTTCTGCCCCAACTAATCTGGGAAACAGTCTCACACTGGATGGCCCGAAGGCGAGGAATGATGGTGGGGCTTGCAGGAGGGCTGGAGCGACTGCTGATGAGACTCTTCCTTTTATCCATGGTCGGGGAGGCCTGGACCGTGAACTTGTGCTGGAAATCTACTTGGGCAAAGACAAAAACATACGCATTTGCATTAGAATTTTCCCACAATCAAATTACTCCGAGAAAGTTGACCCTTCCTGGCAGGCTGGAGGGACAGGCCCTCATTTCCTGAGAAAGTCCTTGCTCACCCGGGAAATGGTCTCTTTCAGAATCATCTCTTTTCCCCAAAAGATGGCAGAAGGCAAGATGAACATACAAAGAGAAGGAAAATTCCTTATCTGAGTGGAAGTCATTACGCAGTTTTCATAAATGCATACGGGTGTAGCAATTACATACTTAGAATAGTCTTTTTTAGATCATGAGAGTAGTTGATTATTCTAGGAAATCTAACTTTAAATCCTCCTCTTTATATAATCTATTAGTGCATACCCCCTCTTCTCAAGGACCAAAGCAGGCAGACGAATGCTTCTCACTAAGTGTAGGCAGCAGGGTAAGTAGTAAGAACCAATCCTTGGTGGGAACCTAGGGAAGTAAGGGACATGGGGCTAAAGGGCCAAATTCTGAGGCATTCCTGAGGCAAAAGAAACTAGGGACAAGGAGCTTGGCAGTGCAGCCAGGTAGAAACAAGGTACCAGGCCAGATTAGAACTAGGTGGAGAGCCAGATTCAGCCCACGGGCCTTGTGTTTGCCACCTGTGCCCTAGACTGTGATCTCCCTGATGATGGGAACTATTACTTCCCCAGCACGCAGCAGTATGCTGGCACATGCTGGATGCTCAAGAGGTGTTTTGAGACTCTGTTTCCTGAAAAGAAGAAAAAAAGTATATGACAAGGACACCAGTGAACGGGTCCCCTGAACACACTCACTGACTTCCACTAAATGAATTCCCTTGTCTGTACTTAAGCCACTTTTTTTTTTTAATTTTTAAAAATTGATTTGAGAGAGGAAAGGAGAGTGAGAGAAACATCGTTTTGTTGCATCCACTGAACTGATGCATACTTACTGGTTAATTCTTGTATGTGCTCTGACCAGGGATCGAACCTGCAACCTTGGTATATGGGGATGATGCTCTAACCAACTGAGCTCCCTGGCCAGGGCTGGTTCCTTAACTTCTATTGAGCTTTCTTCCTGGGGCCTTAAGGACTTTAATCTACATACACACTTGAGCACCCATCTCCTTTCATGGGTACACTGTACCCCACAAGATTTTAATTCACGGTTTCATATTTTTTTTCATTTCCCCAAGGGTGTGCCTACCACAAATGTACTGGTATTCAGTTGATATGTTTCTGAAAAGATATGTGTAAGTCAAGTTCTTACACATTCATCCTTCTTGAGATGAGTTATTTTGCAGAGACAAGAGTTCTCTTACTTCACACGTACATAGTCTGGAGTTTGTGTTACCCCCAATAACTCGCCCCCTTCTCCGGGTGCGCCTAGCCAGCGACCATGCTTCTAGCAGCCTGGCCCATGGTTGCCTGTCAGGTCCGTCACCAGTTTGTCTTCCCTTCGTATTCTGCCTACCTGTAGTCTCCAAAATTCCCCTGGAGTGGGGTAGCCTCCAGCAGGCCAGTCTTTCCACTGAACAGAATGGCCCTTTCCAAACTGGCTCCCTGTTGAATCTCAGGGTCCCTTTTTTCCAAGCTCAGCCCCTGGCTCCCAGCACCCCTCCACGCCAGCCCCTGCCCTGCTCCTGCCTCCAAACAGCCCCTGGGCACTCACCAGAAGGGAGGCTGATGCGGTTTCCATCCTTGAGCTTCAGCCGGTTCTTCCGGAACTTGCCCTTGCGTTTCTTCACCCGGGGCTTCTCCTGGCACAGCTGGTGGATGATGATGTTGAGCTCCCTCTCCAGGATGTCGATCTCCCGCTCGGCCAGCTCCTGCTCACGGCGCCGCAGCAGCTCCTCCTGCGTCTTCTGCTGCAGTGCGGCCCGCGTCAGTTCCTCCTCCCAGGTGCGGAGCTCCTGCGGGGGCAGGACCATCCATCAGGGCCCAGGGGCGAGGTCCAACCTGGAGAGGCTCCCACAGTGCCCATACATCGAGTCCCCCATGGAGATGGCTGCACAATAATTAGCTGGTAAATAAACCCCTGACCACCTGGTTGGTGGGAAAGGAAGGCTCAGAACGGCCACACTGAGGATACAGCTCGAGTAGCCACAGGCCACTCGGGGACTGATAGTTCCCGGTTGCTCCTTGATTATTGACTAAAATTGTCTGTGACTTGGGAAAAAAATGGGGGTTTGGGCAGAAAATATAATATGTAGTTAAATTTTACAGACTTGGTTCTACTTTAATTTCTTCCATCAAATAAGAAAATTATTTTTAAACCAGAGGTAACTGAATGTGATCTAGCTTAAAATGTGCCCACTGTAAACAAATCACCCTCCAGACATCACCTAACATTTGACTAAAAGTAAACACACTTCCAGCGTGGCTGTTCAAATGGCACGTGCGATTCGCTGGGTGGGTGAATCCACTGAGGCACGTGCTGGGAGCTCTCAACTTATCTTAAGGGAGAACCATTTGCCTTGGGAAGATGTTGAGAGCTCAGCAGAGAGAGGAGAGAACATTCCCTGACGTCCGTGCCAGGCACTTGCTCTCGGACCGTGCCATAGCAGGTGGCAGAACCTCTTCCCCGCCTCCCCTTTCGCCCTCTCTGTGCGGTCATCCATGAACCCAGAATGGACTCCTGGGGAGAGGAGGGAGGTATGGAATTGGAAAACAGGAGAGGAAACAGAGCAAAGCATGTGTATAAAATTTTAAAATATGAACCCTAAACTGTTAACACTGGGTACTCCAGGCCTAGGACTGAAGTGGGGTGGGGAAAGGAGAAACTTTAAGAAGCTTTCATGTCAATAACCTGAAAGAATCATGTCTAAAAAGTGGGAAGTGCCCAGCAGTTGCCAAATAACTGTCGAGTCAATGAATGAATGAATGAGAAAGGAGGAGACAGAAGACACTTTTATAAATGCAATCCTCCTTTATGGAACGTAGATTCACCATAAGTATCAACACGAGGCAGTTCAACTTTTGAGCTCGATGAACTAAGCTCCAAAGAGATTAATTGTGCACCTTCCAGATCCTTGGCTTCCCTGTTCCACTACTTTGTTTCAACCGTCAGGAAAACAAAAATGCACGGAAGGTTCAGAAAAGTTATTACTGATTGGTTGATTTTGCTGCTGACTGGGAAAGCTGAAGAGTTCAAGACATTCTCAGCCTTCTTAAGTCCGTCCTCCTGCATGCTCCTGTGTAAGGGATGGTTTGAGTGCAAGCCCTTTCCTTTAAGGGAACTCAAACCCCAGTCCAGAGACCAATCCATGGTCACAGAACCTAGAAGCAGTAGGTTGAGCCAACCTGAAGAATAACTTGAATCACATAGGAAACCAGGACATTTACAGAGTACTCAACTATGGTGCCACATACCTGGAAGACCCTCACACGTGGCAAATCTCCTTCTTGTGATACACCTATTTAGGGGTCAACTTCACAGTATGCAATTCACATCTGCCACAGACAACAACGTAAGAGGAATCCCTCCAGAGAGAAAGCCCATTATTCATCTTATCCTCACTTGCCCAACTATGAGCCTTGTTTGAGAGGCACCACAGCCTGGTGGTTAAGAGCAAGAACACTGGAACAGGCTGCCTGAATCGTGGCCTCACGCAATTTAATAGGGGCCTCATCTGTGATACAGAGTTAAGAGTGCCGACATCACAGGGCTGTATTACATAAGATAATTATTATCTTATTATGTAAGATTATATAAGGACTCATATAAATGACTTACAATAGGCCATGGCACATAGAACACACTACAAATGTTAGCTCTTAGGGGAACGGGTTTGACTTTTCCGAGTAACTACTTATTGACAAAATCCAACTTTCATTTTTCTTACTGGCTGGTACCCTTATAATTTCATCAATCAAAAGAAATAACCAAGAGTCGGTGATTCTGCAATCTAAAAAAAGGCCAGCAACTCTGCAGTTCTTTTATTTCGAACAGCATTCGTCCGAGGAACAGCCTATTTCAACCATCCTGCTCACTGGCTGGTACAGGTCCACCCTCTCTCCCCCCGGATCCCTCAGCATGCGTCACAAGCTCACTCCGTTCCCCTGCAGAAGGCTTGTTGACTTGTCAAACAGTACCAAGTTTAGGATTGCTATGTTGAATAAAGACTTCCATCTTTTTAAATCAGAAATTACGTTTAAGTCATCTGTTTAGGGAAACAATACTGACACTGGAAAGAGGTTGGTTTTGGAATCAGAAAACCCAGGTTGAAGATTCTGTTCCCCTACTTACTAGACGAGTCACTGACCCTCAGCTCTGAGCTGAAAAAGGCAACACCTGCCTTACACGTTGGTGGCAAGGGCCCAAGACTCCTGGATAAAACTCATGAAAAAGTCTCACCAAACCTTTCAAGTGAAAGAACTGGGAAGTCACGAAGACATGTATAATTTTAGTTACTATTATTATCATATTGCTTCCTGAATTCCCATGATGGGGAGTGGAAAGGGAAAAAGAAATTAGCCAAGTCTATGTATAGACATCCCTCTGCCCCGCACCATAGCCCTTAGATTTAGTCCTGCCTCTGCAGCGCAGCTGCTTGGATTAGCTGCACCTGGGTGGGCGCTCGCTGCGCCGAGAGCCTAGAGATGGGCCCTTTAAGGAACGGCCACCAAAACAAGAAAATGGATCTCTGCTTGGCTACGTCTCTGAACTCCCCAGTTGGTTTGGGCTTTCGGCCCTTTTCATAAAAACATGAAAAATGTCAAACATTTTCAGACCCATAGTATTTTTAGCCCACATGCTATTTCTGATTCTGATGCCAACAGACACTGGGAAGATGTTCTGATAAATGTTCCCAACGCTGAAGTATCCCTGTGTCAGGTTATCCTCCAGAAGTCCATTGCAACACCGAGAAACCTTTCTAGAAGCCTTCTGCATTTTCAGCTGGGAAGGTGAGACACCATGCTGGTACTTGCCCAGTGGTGCTGTCCCTCTGGTTCGGACAATGAAGACGTTGTGCTCAAGGAGAGCTTTGACCAATGACTCCCCCTACTTATCCCTGCCACATCCCAAACAGAAAGAAAAACTCTATACCACTTCAGGTCACACTTGAGGCCTGAAGAATTCTTTGCATGCAGAACCAGGAAGGAAAGAACTGCTGTTAGCACAAACCAAGCTGGAAGGTGGTCGTGCCAGGATCTGTCCAGAGGCCCCAATAGAGGAGGTTCACTGATTCAGTGCATGCCTTTACCTTTTTTTCTTACCTTTTCTTTGGCCCTGAGTTGGTCAAACATCTCCTGAATCTCATGTTTCCAGTCATCCTGCAGGCAGTGGAAGGAGTCCTTGGGCATTTCAAAGAAACCAGACTCCTCTATGGTAGTTAGCTGGTCCAGGATATTTGTGAAGGATGGTCGTGAATGGGGGTCGGGATTCCAGCAATCTTCATGGAACACGTGAGCAGAAACAAAGCATAAATGGACAGAGGTAAACTTAAGATTAGGATACTGTGTGACGTCATTTCCGAGAAAACTACTTCTCATTTTTTCCTGCAGGAAACAGAGACTGGGGTTTAGGTTCACGAACTGGACCTAGGAAGTAAAGCAAGGTGCTCAACATTATGATCATCGAGAGTGAATTTGAAAAGAAAATGCAGCACTTCTGCACCCATCCGACAGTTACTGTGGATTTAGCACCAGAAAAGCAAGTCCAAAGTTCCCTTGTGTGAAGTTCACTATCACAATTTATCAAGTTACTCATGTACTCAGTGCTCACAATGGGTAACACCTTGGGCCTCAATTTCCCCAAGCACTGGAGTGGGAGTTGGGAAAAGTGAATTCTTTCTACTCTCAGCTCAGCCCTAACTCATGGACTTCAGTTGCCTATGCTATCCACTTTGCCTCTCTCAACTTAGGATTTCTCACTTGCAAAAGTATAGGATTTGACTATATGTCTTTTAGAGTTCCTTTCTTCTCAAGTGATCTTTATTTCTGTATGTAAGACACTCAGAGGTCCTGAAACAAAAACTGCTATATGTCCTTAATTTGTATTAAGTAATAATATAATAAAATACTACAGTGATTTTCAACCTTTTCATCGCATGGCACACATACACTAATTACTAAAATCCTGTGGCACACCAAAACATATTTTTTTGCCCTTCTGACAAAATAAATAGGTACAATTTTGATTCATTCACACTGGATGGCTACTGTGTTGGCTGTTGTCATTGTTTTATCTGACAATTTAAGGGAAAGGAGGACAGTGCCCCTGACTAAATAGCAGGTATTGCATGTTTTAAAAATTCTTGCGGCACACTGGTTGAAAGCACTTTAGTGCTGGATGGCAGGCTTTAGTTACTAAGTCGAGATCGACAGTCACTGGGGATGGGCAGGAGGAACACGACATCTAAGACATCAATGTGTCAGGGTGCTGACATCATCCTGGAGCAGCTCTTCCAACCGCCTACAGCACTCCTCCCTGAGTGACTGATACTTCATCTCCTCTTTCAGTGACGGATCCTACAGATCTGGCCAGAATCTACTGGGCGCTGATGGGAAGCTGAACTGCCTCCAGTTTTGTTCTGGCCAGGGACCACTTACCTTCCATGAGTTTGGCAAAAGGTTCTGGGCATGTAGAAGGGATGGGAAGGGCGAGCTTGTTCATGGCCACTCCATAAGCGACTGCTAAGCCATCGATTCCTCGGAAGGGCACCTCGCCAGTCAGTAGCTCCCAAAGCAGCACCCCATAGCTAAGGAGAGGAAGAAGACAGGAGCCCCGTAATCCCCACAGGTGCAACTTCTCCGCAGCAGCTGAAGGGGCCTTGCTGAGCATCCCACATTCTCCCCAGCATGCAGGGAGATTAACAGAATGGACATACTAATGTGTTATAAAAGGGAAACCACACGGCCAACGGGCTGAAAGCAAAACCTCTGGAGTCAGGCACACTTTGTTCCAAAGTCCATTCCTCAGATTCCTCACCTGTAAAGGGCCAATAACACTAGTAGCCTCTCAAGACCGTCATGAGACTAAGTGAGCTACTCTAGTGTTTAAATCAGTGCTCAAGGGCCACGGCTAGTTTGTCGTTGTTATTGTTAATGTAATGAACTGGGAGAAGGGGGAGCCTGCCCCAAATAAATTTTTTTCTGTTTAAAAAAAAAAAACTTCAGCTTCAGTCTCAAATATACATTTTTTTAGCTTTAGAAAAGCAGAGTGATGACCACACCAAACAAACAGATTTTTTTTCCTGTGAAAAACTTCTTTCCTGCCCACTGGGTTGAACAGATTCTTGCCCCCACCAGTGAGTCCTCTATCGACACCTCTGTCCAAGTCAAAGGGAACAGCTTCACCAGGGTGGCCTGCACCAGGGGACAGTGCAGATCGTCAGCTACGAGCCTCCAGAGTCCCTTCCTGCCCCTACAAATCCACAGGTCCTGGGAATCACAGAATGAGGAACACAAAGCTTAACGGAATAATTACTTTTACAAATTCACAATCAGAACCAGACAAAATTATGGAACCTTCAATCCTTTCAGGAATAAGTTAGGACAAGAAAATGGAAGACCATGAACAGTTGGAACTGTCTCTCCTTATATTTTCAACACAAGCCTCAGAAATTTGAATACCCATCAGTAGTTTATAGCTAACAAAAACCCATATTAGTTAAAAAACAAACAAACACAGTATTGATTGTATCAGGGTAGCTTGCACGTGCCAGATGCTATGCCATTTACGAATATCACCCCAAATCCCTACAACAAACCTGCAAGATATTTCATCACCATTTTGCAGATGAGAAAAGCGAGTTTTAGATAGGCTTAGCAGCACGGTATTAAGGATGTATGTGAAGTCAGTCATGGCAGACCCTGGACCGACTCTCAATTCTTTCTCTCTAGAATGCCCTTCTACCATTTCTCTGCCTGGTAATAGTCTTTCACTCTAATAGTCTAATATAGCCTTTCAAGATTCGATTCAAATGTACTACCATTTATTCATTTATTTTTAACATCTACTAAATATATAAGCATCAAGCTCAATGCCAGGCACTGGGGTACAGGAGGGAAGACAGAGATCTAATCCATGAAGAGATTAGTGAGAGGAATAGAAAGAACATCGATTAGAATACAGAGAATGAGTCACAACAGGGACACTATGAGAGCATTAAGCAGGGGTCATCCAAACCAGAAGAGGACAGGGCAGGAGATTGCTAAACCCTGACTGCTGAGTGAAGGAAAAGTCAGTGCTCCAGAGACAGGGATCGGCATGTACAAGGACATGAACTTGCCTTTAAAGAAGCCCAAGTGGCCTGGCATGGCTCCAAAGAGCAGCAGTGTGTCAACCAATATACTGGACATGGGCATCCCCATAGATGGACCCTCGGTGTGGCCTGGCCAGTATCCTTGGACAATGGCTTTACCTCAGTGACCCCTCTCCAAATACTATTGTTTTCTTTATGTATCTTGACAGAATTAAAGTCTGGTAGACAGCTGCAAGTCCTGTCTTGTCCTGTCTAGACAAGGAGTAAGATTTTAGAGTGAGGCTGATGGAAACAACTGAACACTCTAGGAAGCCTTCCCTAACACCCCCAGGTGTTACTCAGACTTCATTTGGGCTGACATGTATTGTAGCTGTTTGTTCACCAGCCTATGGGCTCCTAGAGGGCAGGGATAGTAGTTTTCAATCTGCATTCCCAGGGCCTTGCCCAGGCTCTGGTACCTAGTAGGCCCTCACACAGTGAGGGAGTTGGTGGATGGGTGTGGGAGTATGTGGTGAGATGGTCCTGCAGGGTGCACTTGGTGTCCCAGAATAAGCCCAAATACCACCAAGAATGGCACTATTATACTTTCCACCAAACCTTTAGTGTGACTCACCCAGACAGTGGTCAAGCTGGGCAACTTCTACCAAGTAACCTCTAAGAATTCTTAGCACTGCTAATTAGATACCTAGGTTAGAGGGACTTTCATAAAAACCCAAGTCCCAAAGAACCCCTTTCTCCCTTCCAAGCAAAGATGACTGGTATCTGAAACCTAATCGGCTGGAAAGACGGTAGAATGCTTCCAAGGTCCAAACATGCGTCCTCTTTGTGCCCTTGCACAAAGAGGTTTTCAGTGACGGTTTTCACGTGGAGCCCCAGGTGACCCCGGGGATGCCTCGGGCCACCTGGGGAAGGAAGGAGCCAGGTACCCGCCCCTCCCAGCTTCAACAGGGCAGCTCTGCTCACACCTGGCTTGCTTCTTTGCTCTTCGGCATTCCACTCCACTTGAAGGGCTCTACAACTAAGTGAAATAAGAGAACTGCTGCTCAAGAAAGATTGAGACGGACTGGAGTGAAATGCCTGCTTTACCACTTACCAGCGGTGTGACCTTGGGAAAGCAAGTTCACGTCTCCAAATCTCAGTTCCCTCGTCTGTACAACGAAGACAACCATCCCTACACCTCACGGAGAGTTGCAAAGAATATATAACAACTTCCCCTCACCCAGAAGAGACCATCTGTGGCTCACAAACACTGAGTCTCCCCTTGGCAAAGACCTGACATGAGAAAGTGTCTGGTGGGATTTGGGGAGAGCCCACCGTGTCTGGAGAGAGCCTTGCTGAAGGACACCAGCCTTCTGGGAACTAAACCAGTGAAGGTTTTCCTCTGCCAGTGTTCCTGTTCAATTCTGTAACAGAGGGTAGGCGAGACAAACGCAGCCTTGGTATTCCTTTCACAGAGACAGAGTCCAAGAAGGAAACGGGAGAAACACACATAAGCTGCGCCTGAGCTCCAGGGAGAAGTGGGCAGAAGCCCTCTGTTCTACCTCAGGCTTAGCCAACTTTGTTGCTTTCCTGGGACCGAGAAAAGGTCAAGAGGGTCTTTCAAGACCATTTACCAGCAGCCTGGAAGTATCAGCTAAAACACTGCCACAGAGCCCCTCCCCCACAGAGAACTGGCAGCTCCCACAGCCCCGCCAGTGATTTCCCAACAGTCCTCATGCCTAACCCCAAGCCCTCCGGGAATTCACTGGGTTGTCATTCATTAGCCACCTCCAGAGGTACAGTAACTCTTTCCACTATTCGGTATGGTCAGAGGTAGGGGAAGGATGATATATTTTTTCAACTTGAAGAACTGCATCAGATGCACAGCAACTGTACACCTGAACTGGACCAGGACTGTTTTCTTACGAACCTGTGTTATCTCTAAATTAGAAATAACCTGTTTAGAGATAGCTGTCAACTCAGGGGTCCATGCTCTGAAAGGAGTGGTGCCCCTTGAATGGGCTCTTGCACTTAGTAATCAGCTGTGACCCCACATTCAGGAATCACACTGTTTATCTTTGGAAAAGACAACTGAACTCACCATATGTGAAAACACTGTAAACTGTAAAGTAACCTACAATTCTTCTTGTTGTTAACTAGACCGCTTTCAAAATGATGACATATTTACTAACACATATAAGGAATGCATACATTAATATTTCTGGCAGTAAACATTTATTGATATGCTCATGTGATATTATATTCAAAAAGGATCTTAATAAACAGATCCCATTTTAAAGGATGGATGGATGAGCATGTGATTAGGAATAAGCATACCAAAATATCAATATAGGTTATCTTTAGAAGTGGGTGATTTTCATTTGTTTATCTATATTTTCTAATTCTTTTCTATCGTGAACACATTTTACCACTGTAACTTTAAAAATCTATAATGATCAAAAAAAGTCTCCATTTCATCCCCCACATAACAGGCAAATGAGATGAAACACGTACAGCACTCAGCATAGAGCCTGGCCATAAGCACTTGCAGGCTGCAAACACTGTTACCAGTGTACGTGCGTGCACGGACAGCAACAGACACAGGTTTTCTTCTGGTGAAGAAGCAAGGTCATCTGCAGCCACTTGGGTGAGCAGGCTTGAGGAAGGAGGGACAAGAGGCCCATTTAACGGGTTCAACAGATGGTGCCCTAGAAAGAGACGCTGCAGCATGGAAGCTCATAGAGCTGAAACAGAACAGGCTGAATTTTATTTTCAAACCATACTCATCAACCAATCTGAGTCAGGAAGCTTAAGTCCTGGGAATAATTCTAACCTAGAGACCACCGGCAGAGCACACTGCATGACAAATCCTAAGACATCTCATCCAGAGTTTTGGTGATTGAAGTTTACCTCTAACCTACTCCATTCAGATAGTAGAATAACATCAGATGCCTCTCACCCAAGGCCCCTCAAGCCTGCTTTCAGGATCTGTAGTTTAAGGGCAAGACTGAGAGATCCATCTTGGAACAAGGACACTTTGGGTAAAAGTTGAAAGGTCCTGCCTTGTCCCTCCACAATGGGCACAGCCCTGTAATGGCCTTGCCCTTCTCTGCCTGCCATTTCTCTCACTGCGAGAAGATCCTACATTAGGCAGTTGGGCTTTCCCTTCCCACTAAGAATGTACCTGGATACCAGAAGCAATTCTGCTCAAATCATTACAGCAGCAGAAAGCTTTGGAATGTGTGACAAGAAAACTTGAATGAGTTCAAGGTCAGGCTGGAAGAAGAGGCTAGCAGGAACAGAGAAAGCAGAAAACAATCATGTTACTGAGAAGCTATGTCTTCCCATGAAGAAGAAAGGTAAGAGGAAGCTGAGTGTGGCAGTGGTTGGCTGAGTGTTCCCCTGAATCCATCCTCTACCTTTTCCACAGTAAGAGGTTTAGCTGGGCACACAGTGTCCAGCGGGAGCCGACATCGTCTGCCTCCCGGGGGCCAGGTGTGCCCACATAACCCAGAGCAGGCAATGGGGGTGTGCACAGGGGAGATGTGCCCAACTTCTAGATCATCTCCAAATTAAAGACAAACTGTTTGCCATGCATAAGCACTCTTTCCCCATTTTTGCAGACTATTATGTAGAAGTAACAGTCACTCAGACGTAAACATTCAGACAAGGGCAATGCATGGAGGGACCTGAAAGAACCTGGGCTCCTGAATGATCTCACAGGGTACAGCTGCCCCACCAGCCTGGACTAACAGGACTACTCCTTAAAGGGAATACACTTCCACCTTACTTAAGCCACCATATCAGTAGGCTTTTTGTAATAGCAGCTTAGTTTAGTTAATATATTAACTACTCATATCAGCCTACGGACAAGCAATGAAAAGTATTAGCTTGAAGCACATGAAACTGCTGCTTTTGTAGGTCAAAAACAGTTGAGTGTCAGGATACAGATCAAACTAATGAGATCTGGTCAGAGATTTTAAATAAAGGAAAACTCTTTTTTTCACAATGGTTACTTCACCCTGTATTTAGTGTGTGTTGAAATAAGATTCAATATACAGAAGCTATAAAACATCATTGAAACACATTAGAGGCCTAAATAAATGTACAGATACCCTTGTTCACTGTTCAAAGACTTAATATTAAGACAGTAATACTCTCTGACTACATAGCCACATACAAGAAAATAAAGTTGGACCCCTACCTCACACCACATACAAAATTAACTCAAAATGGAACAGAGACCTAAATTTAAGAGTTAAGGTTATAAAACCCTTAGAAGAAAATAGGCATACATCTTCATGACCTTGGCTTCAGCAATGGTTTCTTAGATATGACACCAAAAGCATAAGCAATCAAAGACAAAATAACTTGGACTTCATCAAAATTACAAATGTGTGTTTCAAAGGATATCATCAAGAAAGTGGAAAAAATCCTCACAGAATAGAAGAAAATATTGCAAATCATATATCTGATAAGGGACTTGTGTCTAGGATATATAAAAGTATTTCAGAAGTATTTCAACATACAAAGATATGTATCCTAATTTTTTAAATGGCAAAAGATTTGAATAGACATATATCCAGAGAACATATGAAATGACCAATAAGTACATGAAAAGATGTTCAACATCATTAGTTAGTAGGGAAATACAAATCAAAACCACAACAAAGTACGACTTACTATGTACTAGGATGGCTATAATCAAAAAGACAGATCATAGCTAGTGTGAAGAGAATGTGGAGAAACTGGAATTCTCAGACATTGTTACTGGAAATGCAAAATGGTACAGCCAAAGTGAAAACCAGTTTGGCGGTTCCTCAAAAAGTTAAACATAGAACTACCACGTGACTCAGCAATTTCACTCCTCAGTATATACTCAAGTGAACTGATAACATGTTCACAGAAAAGCTTGTACACTAATGTCCACCGTCAAAAAGTGGAAACAACCCAAATGTCCACCAACTGATGAACAATAGATAAATAAATTGTGGTATATCCATAAATAGAATATTATTCACCTATTAAAAGAACGACATTCTGACACATGCTAAAGCATGAACACACCTTGAAAACCTTACGCTAAATGGAAGAAACCAGTCAGAAAAGACCACATACGATACAAACCTACTTGTATGAAATGCCCAAAATAGCCCCACAGAGGCAGAGAGTGAGCTAGTGGTTGCCAGGACAGGTTAGGGAATGACTGCTAACAGGTGTCAGGCTGCTTTTTAGGGCAATAAAAATACTCTGAAAATAGATATTGGTTATAGTAGGTTGAATGGTGGCCCTAGAAAATTATGTCCATGTCTTAATACCCAGAACCCTGATTTGGAACAGTCTCCCCTAGAGTGTCTGGCGGGAGTGTGGCCCTGCTGACACTCATGTAGACTTCTGGTCCCCACACTATAAATTTCCAATGTTCTAAGCCACTGGGTTTGTAGTAGTTTGTTACAGCAGTCCTGGGAAACTAGTAACAATGGTGATTGGTATAAAACTTTGTATATTCACTACAAACCACTGACATACTTCTTAACAGGGTAAATTTTAGGGTACATGAATAATAGTATCAAGAATGCTATTTAAGGGGGTGGGAGGACTTGAATGGGAGTAGGGGGGTGAAAACTGTACTTGAACATTCATTTAAATTTAAAAAAAAAAGAAAAAAAAAGAATGCTATTTAAAATACACACAAATACCCAGGTTTACTTTGCAACACAACAGGAAACAACAACTTCACAGACTGAAGTACAGTGATAACCTGTAGTCCTCTCTCTTGTACACCAAGGTGATGCCGCTGCCTCACAGCCACGGCGATGCCTGCTCGCTCTGTAGATACTCCTCCCATCACTGGGGACAAGGATTTTAGATCCATGTCCCTGTGACCTTCTGGGCTGACATTTACTAGGGGGATGGCTGGTCTGTGACTCTGCATTTCTAGGGGCATGCTTGAGACCTGTCTTTTCCCATTCTATACCTATATTCAACAAATAGACTAAAAAGATTAACCAGCTAACTGGAAGTAATCATTTCCAGCCCACCAAGAAAAAAGAGACAGCACAAAGAACACTTATCGGCCCAGGAGCTACTTATGGGTCCAGCAATAAGAGCCACTATTGCTAAGCAAGCCAGGATGACCCTGGTGAAGGTCTCCAGGAGTGACTGAGCGCCCTCACCACCCTGCACTCAGTGATGGGAGTACACTTTGCCCCCGGAATGTGTGTATCTTCCCTGGGAAACAATTACCTACAGAGAGGGTCCTGCATAGATGTGTACTTGCCACTGGAGGGGATTTCTGAGGGATGAAGACTTTGGAAGCTGCCCCCTGGCAACATGGATATTAGTGTAGATTGCTCTAAAGGGGTCACTCAGACCTACTTGGGGTTCCTGGGAATCTATGCAACCTCAATTCTCCAAGTCCTGAGCGTGTGCACAGCCAAGACAGACCTGGGGAACACTGACCCTGCACCTCTGGACCTTACCTCCACACATCGCTGCCTTTGGAAAACATGGAGGCACGAATGACTTCGGGTGCCATCCAAGCATATGTCCCTGCCGCGCTCATCTTGGTGGTTCGGTGCCATTCCCGAGCCAGGCCAAAATCAGTGATCTTCAGAATCTTGTTGCTCAGGTCTCCATTCTCCACCTTCTGGAGGATCAATACTAGGCAAGGAAAGGAATAACAGAAGAAACCAGAGAGTCTGCATTAATCACAGGGAAACCACAAAATACAGAGCCCTCCTGCCATCCATGTGTCCTCTCCTGCAGGCTCCATCATGCAGCTACCACGGACTGACTGATGGTAGGAGCAAGCATCTCTTAGACACCTGGGACACATCCATTTTTAGGCCAAGTCTTTGACAGGCATCATTCCCAACCCTCACAAAAGCCTTATGGGGTAGGTACAATTGCCCTCTCTGTTTTACAGAGGAAACTGAACTATAGCACCATTCAATAAATTTTCCAAGGCCACCCAACTAATAAGCCAGGACTGAAACTCAGGCAGCCTGACTCTTTAACATTTAAACTACACGGCCCATTCATGCCCTAGGAAAGGAGCTGTGTGGTCACTGCTTACCCTCCTTAGGAGGGGCTACTTGGGCTCCCCGTCTGCCAGGGCACCCATGGGCTATGACCACTCTAAGACCACAAGGAATGGAAGCGCATGCTTGATTTTCAAGGTTTCAGTGTCTGAACAGTTTTCCATGAACTACTGAAGTTACTTTATTTAAGCTCTTAAGGAAACACATCTGGGGACAAAGAGATTTCCCCTTAATCCAGGAACTTAATCCTACCCATCAAGAACTGGCTGAGAGGGTCAGAGGGCACACACATGTTCACACCTACAATGTTCTCTGTGAACATGGTCCAGGGAGAAAGAACTGGTACACTGAGCTGTGCCCTGTGTCCCAAGTTTTAACACCAAAGCACCGAGGTCTGGGAGTCATCTTGGCGTTCCTAGGAGAGGAGCTGAGGCAGCCACCTCACCCACAGGACGGTTCCAGCAGCAAGTGTGGCCTTGTGGGAGCCAATCTCCCCCAAAAGGGCAAAAACACTAAATGACTATAGTGCTGTAAGCTAAGCCAAGGAACTCTGCCTAAGGGGGCAGCTGTCAGACTCCCTGGATCTGTGGAAGGCAAGCCTCCTTTTTCACAAGAGGGATGTAAGGCTGGGGACCAGTACAATCTCTTGCGGCCAGGACACTGGGCCATGTGGGATTCAGAGTGCTGAACACAGGATTTCAGGGAAGGGAGATTCTCTCTGCCACTCAGAAAGTGGGTCAGGGGGGTCAGTTTTAGGGCAAGGGCCTTAAGCAGGTCTCTCAAGTCACACAACTGTACTCGTCCTGCTGTGCCCCCGACCCAGCAAATGTCCACTGAATTGTTACCATACTGAAAGGACACTGGCCAAGGATCTCTGAATCCTGGGTGCTTCTCAGAAACCATCAGTAGGGAAGGATTACAAGCAGCCCCAGAGCTGGAGGCACAAAAGGAAACAGTGCCAGCCACTCCCTAGATCTAATGGACTAAGACTCCTTCCTCCACACCCTCCCCTCGGACACACCCATTCTGAGCTTCCATCATCCTGCAAGAGTCCAAGCCTCTGAATGCTTGGGCAAATTTAAAAAAACAAAAAACAAACCTTTCTCCATGTCATCTACCAAAAATCTTTTCAGATTTTTTCCGTCTCTCTCCCCTTCTCAAACAGAGATAACAGACAAATACGCACTCAGGTTGCTGACCCTAAAAGAAAATGACACTAAAGAAGCCCACTGTTCCCTCTATAAAGGGGCCACCAGCTGCTGACCATTTCTCTCTGAGCCGACCTTGAAGCAAAGATTCAGAGGGAACCCTCCCCCTTCCATAGTCAACCAAATCTCCAGGTGGGCTGACCACATGGTGCGGTGGGGAGGAAGATTAGGGTTTCAAGGTACACATGGAAGCATCTGAGCTTCCTCATACTCTGTGCTGGATAGGGAAACAGTAAGTTTAGGCTTTGTTACAGGAAATGGATTTTCAAAAACTGAATGGTATACTTAAGATGATTTTTTTTTTAGATGGCGGAATGATGCAGATGGGGCAAGAATCAGTCTGGAGCAGTGGGTCTGAATCTGAAGGGCTATAGATAGTGCAGGTCCAGCTCACTATCACCTAATCCCCATCACTCCCTGCTGTCTTATACCCAGCTGACCTCAAACATCTATCCCAACAGGGTGGGCCCCTGGAGGCATCTGAGTTAGAAATCCCTGCCCTCAGCTAACAGGAGAAGCTGTAACCAGAAGCCAGCTAGTTTTACAGATGACACGATACTGTATGATAGAAAGCCGTAAAGATTCCACCAAAAAACTACTAGAGCTGATAAGTAATTTCAGTAATGTAGCAGATCACAAGATAAATCTCCAGACATTAGTTGCATTTTCATACACCAATAATGAACTATCAGAAAGAGAAACTAAGAAAACAATTCCATTTACAACTGCATCAAAAAAATATCTAAGAATAAATTTAACCAAGAATATAAAAGGTCTGCATCGGAAAATTGAGATACTGAAGAAAGAAACTGAAGAGGACAGAAGTAAGTGGAAGCATACACTGTGTTCATGGATAGGAAGAACTAACATTAAAATGTCAATACTAGCCAAAGCAATCTATAGATTCAATGTAATTCCTATCAAGAGGCGAATGGTGTATTTCACAGAACTAGAATAAATATTCCAAAAATTTATATGGAACCACGAAAGACTCCACATAGCAACAGCAATCTTGAGAAAGAAGAACAAAATTGGAGGTATCACACTACCTGATATCAAACTACACTACAAGGCCACAGTAATCAAAACAGTATGGTACTGGCATAAAAACAGATATATAGACCAATGAAACAAAACAGAGAGCCCAGAAATCAGCCCAAGCCTGTATGGTCAATTAATATTTGACAAAGGAGGCAGAAACATACAATGGGTAAAGACAGTCTAATCAATAAATGGTGTTAGGAAAATTAGAGATTGTGCCCCCTAAAATGAAACTAGATACCTTCTTACGTCGCATACAAGAATAGACTCAAAACACATTAAAGACTTAACTGTTAGACTTGAAACCTTAAGAATCCTAGAAGAAAACACAGCCAGTAAAACCTCAGACATTTCTCATAGCAGTATTTTTCTGACATACCTCCTCAGGCACAGGAAACAAACAAAACCAAACTAGTTAAGACTACAACAAACTAAAAAGCTTTTGCACAGCAAAGGAAACCATCAAAAAAATGAAAAGACAACCCACTGAATGGGATAATATATTTGCCAATGGTATATCTGATAAGGGGTTAATTTCCAAAATTTATAAAAACATAAAATTCAACACCGAAACAAACAATCCAATTAAAAAATGGGGAAAGGACCTGAATAGACACTTCTCCAAAGAGGGCATACAGATGGCCAAGAGACATATGAAGAAATGCTCAATGTCACTAATCATCAGAGAAATGCAAATCAATACCACAATGAGATATCACTTCACACCAGTCACATGGCTGTCACCAATAAATCAAAAACAAGTGCTGGTGAGGATGTGGAGAAGAGGGAACCTTTGTGTACTGTTGTTGGTGGGAATGCAGGCGGGTGAAGCCACTGTGGAAAGTGGTATGGAGTGTCCTCAGAAAATTAAAAATGGAACTGCCTTATGATCTAGCAATTCCACTTCTGAGAATACATCCAAAGAAACCCAAAACACCAATTTGAAAGAATGTATGTACTGCTATGTTCATTGCAGTGTTATTTACAATAGTGAAGATCCGAAAGTATCCCAAGTGCCCATCAGTAGATGGGATAAAAAAAAAAAACCGTGGTACATTTACACAATGGAATGCTACTCCACTGTAAAAAAGGAAATCTTACCTTTTGCAACAGCATAGATGGACCTGGAGAGTATTATGCAAAGTGAAATAAGCCAGTCAGAGAAAGATAAATACCATATGATCTCACTTATATGTGGAATCTAATGAACAAAATAAACTAACAAACAAAACAGACTCACTGACAGAAAACAGACTAACAGCTGTCTGAGGGGAGGGGATTGGAAGGCTGCGTGAAAAAGGTGAAGAAATTAAGCAAAGGAAAAGAAAAGAAGCCAGCTAGTAATCTTAAGAGATGGTTACAGCCAATGATTCTCAACAACAGTGTCCTGATGTATTGGTAACAACCAAGCATCTATTACTAGTAATAATTATGGTTATAAAGTCTGTGAAAGCTTTATGTTTTCCATAGTTTTTAAAAAAATTGAGATGAAATTCACATAACATAAAAATTAACCATTTTTAAAGGGAACAATACAATGGTGTTTAGTACCTTCACAATGTTGTACAACCACCACCTCTATCTGGTTTCAAAATACAGGGTCCAGCACAAATCACACCCCTTTTTTATTACAAAATCTTTTATTACAAACTCATAAGCATGTGATTCTGTAACATAACAATATTACACTCAAGTACACCATATGACATCTTAGGTGAAATGTGCAAATTAAAACTATAAATTATTACACCCCTATTATTACCCTACCCACCACACTCACGCAGGCGCTACTTCTGCTGGACCCTGTGTTTTCATTACCCTTACAAGAAAACCCCATGCCCATTAAGCAACTATTCCCCATTCTCCCCTCCTCCAAGCTCCTGGCAACCACCAATCTGCTTTCTCGCACTGTGGACTTACCTATACTGGACATTTCACATAAATGGAATCATACAGTAAGTGACACACGTGGCTACCGCACTGAGCACATTGTGAAGCTTCACCCACACAATGGCTGTGTCAGTCCCGCATTCCCTTTTATGGGTGAATAACACTCCGAGGCGTGGCTCCACCACGGTATGTTCATCCATCTGTCCATTGATGGACTTTGAGGTTGTTCCCATCTTTTGATTACTGGGAAGGTTTTGATTACTGTGGACAGTGCCATGGACACGGCCGCACATGTACTTGTTTGAGCACCAGGGGTGTACACCTAGGGGGAGACTTACTGGGTTACACGGTAATTTTATGTTTAACTTTTTGAGGAATCATCCAACTGTTTTCCACAGCAATTGAACCAATTTACATTCCCAGCAGCAATGTGTGAGGGGTCTAATTTCTCCATATCCTCACCACACTGCTTTCCCTCTTTCTTTTCTTTTTTTTTTTAATAGTCATCCTAGTGGATGTGAAATGGTATCTCATCTTGGTTTGGGCTTCCATTTCCCTAATGATTAATGATGTCAGGCATCTTTTCATGAGCTTGTTGGTCTTATCTTCTTTAGAAAAATGTCTATTGTTTGCCTTTTTGTTTTGAGTTCTAAGAGTTGTTTATATTCTGGATACTGGACCCTTACCAAATATATGATTTACAAATACTTTTCCCTTTCTGTGGGCTGTCTTTTCACTAACATAATAAAATCCCTGATGCTCAAACTTTTTAAATTTAGATGAAGCCCACTTTACCTTCTGCTGCTCATGCTTTTGACATACTATCAAAGAATTCATTGCTAAATCCAAATTTGTGAAGATTCACCTCAATGTTTTCTTCTAAGGGTTGTATGGTTTTAACTATTGCATGTGAGTCATTCACCTATCCTTAGTTAATTTTTGTGTATTTTCTGAGATAGGAGTACAACTTCATTTCTTCTGCTTGTGTATATCCAACTGTCCCCATACCATCTGTTAAAGAGGAAAGCCTCACCTGTTAGGACAGAACGGAGCACAAGTCTTTCCCAAGATGCTCTCCCAGGAGGGAAAGGAAGCCTACGTTCACCTGCACCGCTGGAGGAAGCCTGCTCTAAGTTCCTATAATCGACAAACAGCTGTAGCAGCGACAAATTATCGTGCTGTACTTCACGGAAAATTTAAGAATACTTTACTACAATGCAGAAAATTCCGTAGAAGTCTATCGTGTAAACCTCACCTCTCATGCCTGCAGCAGTGGAATAAATACTGAGAACAACTAACAGGCCAGGCCTAAGTCAGCGGGGACCTGGCCAGGGTGAGGGGAACAGAGAGGAAAGGATGCATTTGAACTAAAAACTTAGGGATAAACCAAATATAGGAACTCAATGGAGAAAGGAGAGGTCTCCCATCTTTCAGACAAGGGTGACAAGGAGAATGGTGGTGAGCCTGAGTGGGAAGTTGAGACAAAGCCCATTTGAAGAAACCAAGTTCCATCTGGGACATAAGGGTTTTTTTATGTTGACAGAAACAAGAGTCGGTGTGCAACAGAAAAAAATAGCAGACAACTAAAATCTCAGGCTCAACACTCTCCATGCGATCCTGGACAAGTTTCATACACCGGGCCCCTTGGCTCCTGTCTCTACACGGTGGGGATGAAGAGTAAAGGTAACATGAGGTCAATACCTAGCAGGGTGCCCAACACATGGACAGGCACTCAGGACACTGCAGCTGTCATGACTACTGTTAAGTGTTTTGCACATACTGAAAACCACGGGACTCGGCAGTCAAGATGTTGAGGTGGGAAGCCTGGCAGTCCCTGACACGTAATAACCATGGAATAAATTCTTATTGCATCAATAAATGAAGTGGTTGATGAAATAATAATGACAGCTGCCCATTATGGGGCGCTTACTATGCAGCAACATGTTGCTCTTTACATGATGTATGGACAGAGGCTGACATATATCACCTTAGTTCATTATTAAACCAACCCCTTATGAAGTAGGCATCATTATTTTCCCCATAAAACCCATGCGGAAACAGGCACAGACAGGCTAGTTATGTTAGTGATGGATGGGAATGAAATCTGAAGCCAGATCTCTCGAGGGCTGTGCCATCCGGAGGACAGAAAGAAATCCTAAGCACCTTTAAGGCCTATCTCAGTGTCTGCTTGATCCCTAAAATGATCGTCGATTAACTAGTGTTCACTGCTCTCCCTTCTCCTGAATTACTCCTTCAGTACCCAAAACCAACACCACGTAACTTTACATCATACACTCCTAACCACGCCCACTGCTGCATGCATGTGTCTCTTCATTTCCTCTGGAATGTGACAGAATGCGGCTCCCAGAGGGCAAAAACCTCGTTCTCTTTCTTCTGGAATGCACACTGTCTCCACTCCAGGAACCAAGAGAACTGCCCCCTCGCTGGTCACTTACTGCACCGAGAGAGGACCTGTGCATCACTCTCAGACTATCCACCGCCCAATCCTATTTTGCTGGGTGGTGGGGGCATCTTCCCAATGTTACCAATCCCTGGGGAGGTGAGTGTTCAGCAGGGAGGATAACGACCCTGGAGAAGGAGCAACGCCTCGGCCAGGGTTCACGAGTGACTAACACATCCAGCTGGTGCAGGTGGCGGGGGGGCGGGGTGGGGGGGAGGATGGAGGAGGTGGTACACAAGGAAAGATGAGCTGGTGACTCTGCCACCAAGGGCCTTCCAAAAGCTACCAAGAGAGTATATCTTTCCAAAAGTGGAAAAATACATGACAAAACTGAATAGCAGGCCAGGACAAAGTGTGCACCAATAAAAGCTCAAGTTTTGCTACAATCACTTAAGATAATCACAGTTTTCCAAACCTCAGTAATCCAAGGACATTATTCCCAATTATGTCCAGATCAGGGCACCACCTATATACCATTTACTTAGTATTTTTTTTAAACTGACTTTTTAATGAGTTCAAGAAGAAATTTTATATCATGACAAATGAAAAAAAATATTCTAATAATAGGTACAGATAAATAAAATGAAAATAACTTATTAGGTCTCAGTAGATCCTGCTACTGGTTGAAGTTCTGAGCCTAAGGCCTACTTTCCTGGTTAGAAATAAAAGATTAGAACTGTTAGGAATAATGGCAAGCTAGCACCAAAATGAATCTGAGCCTCTATGAACACAGAGCAGCTGAATGACTTTCAATGGGATTCAATGGCATTTAAGACAGACCACCTCGACTTCCGGCCAAGATGGAGGCATAGGTGGACACACCGTACCTCCACGCACATCCAAGATAGGAACAACAACAATTCAGAAACAGAATAACATCCAGAACTGACAGAAAACTGATTTAAATGGAAGTCGGACAACCAAGAAGTTGAAATAGACCTGTTCATCCAGACCCGTAGGAGGGGCAGAGTCGGGCAGCTGGGCGCAGGTCACAGTGGGAGAGCAGAGTTGGGACTGGGTGCAGAAGGCATCCGAGGGTGCGTAAGGCATCTGGGGCACGCAAGACCGCAGCGAGTGGACCGAGTGCATTTGCGGCAGCTGGCAGACCCCGGCAGGGGGGTGGTACCTGGCAGACCCAGTGAGGCGGCGATTGTAAAGCAAGGCAGTGCGTGCAACTCAGGATCCCAGCACTGGGAAATAGAGCCTTGGGGCACTGATCGCGGACGCCTGTGGAAGTTGAGGCACAGGGAGAGACACCCAGCCTCATAGGAGAGGTCCTTGGAGGGTCCCACAGCGTGCACAAACCCACCCACACGGGAAATGGCACCAGAGGGGCCCAGTTTGCTTGGGGGAAACAGCAGGAGGGACTGAGGTCCCACGGATAACAGAGCAACCGCCATTGTTCCCTCTCGACCCCGCCCCCACATACAAGGTCACAACCCAGTGACTGGGGTGCCCCGCCCTGGTGAATATCTAAGGCTCCATCCCCCCCCCCAAAAAAAAGAGAGAGATGGCTCAAACAGAACAAATCAAAACCCCAGAACTCATCCTTTTAAGCGACCGAGAAATAGCCAACCTATCAGATGCACAGTTCAAAACACTGGTGATCAGGAAGCTCACAGAATTGGTTGATTTTGGTCACAAATTAGATGAACAAATGCAGGCTACAATAAGAGAAATAAAGGAAAATGCACAGAGAATCAATCGTGATGGGAAGGAAACTGAGACTCAAAATAATAGAGTGGACCAGAAGAAAGAAAGAAACAACTAAAAAGGAAAGAATGGAGAAATAAGAATTCAAAAAAATGAGGAGAAGCATAGGAACCTCCAGGACATCTTTAAATGTTCCAACATCCGAATTACAGGTTTACCAGAAGGGGAAGAGGAAGAGCAAGATATTGAAAACTTATTTGAAAACATAATGAAGGAGAACTTCCCCATTCTGGCAAAGGAAATAGACTTCCAGGAAGTCTAGGAAGCTCAGAGTCCCAAAGAAATTGGACCCAAGAAGGAACACACCAAGGCACGTCGTAATTACATTAGTCAAGGTAAAAATGAAGGAGAGAATCCTAGAAGCAGCAAGAGATAAGGGGACAGTCACCTACAAAGGAGTTCCCATCAGACTGTCAGCTGATTTCTCAAAAGAGACTTTACAAGCAAGAAGGGGCTGGAAAGAAGTATTCCAAGTCATGAAAGACAAGGACCTACATCCAAGATTGCTCTATCCAGCAAAGCTTTCATTTAGAAGAAGGGCAGATAAAGTGCTTCTCAGATAAGGTCAAGTTAAAGGAGTTCATCATCACCAAGCCCTTATTTTATGAAATGTTAAAGGGACTTATCTAAGAAGATATAAAAAAAAATGTACAGTAAAATGACAGCAAACTCACAATCATTAACAACCACACCTAAAACAAAACCAAAAGAAACTAAGCAAACAACTAGAACAGGAACAGAACCACAGAAATGGAGATTACATGGAGGGTTAGCAACAGGGGAGTGGGGTGGGGAGAGAGGGGTAAAGGTACAGAGAGTAAGTAGCATAGATGGTAGGTAGAAAATAGACAGGGGGAGGGCAAGAATAGTATGGGAAATGTAGAAGCTACAGAACTTATGGCACAAGAACTAAAGAGGGGGAATGTGGGTGGGAGAGGGTGTGCAGGGTGGACGGGAGTGAAGGGGGAAATGGGACAACTCAATAGCATAATCAATAAAATATATTAAAAAAAAAAAAAGACAGACCACCTAACAGGGCCTCGGGGCCATTCCCTGCTGGGGCATCACAGGGAGGAATGAGCCGAGAAGGATGGCCACAGGGGCTTCCTCCGTCTGACCTCATCTCGGCCAGCTGGAGGCCAGGCTCTCAGGACTCCCCCGGAAGTCCCAACAGTGAACGAGAGCTATCATTGTGGGATTTCTTGTTCATCGTTCCCCTCCATTAGCACAGGGGCTCTGGTTTGCTAAATGCGCATCCGGGCATCAAGGCCTTCATTTGGTTCCAGTGATTCGGCATCACCTCTCCCAGACGAAGCAATCGGTCTAACTCTTGATTTGAGGATTATGTTTTGCTTGGTTTAGTCTTTTTTTTTAAGTTTATTGCCAAATGTATATACACACAGAAGAGTGTATATAAAACATGTAGTATGGCTTAAAGAAAATAAGACGAAAACCCATGTGACCCCCATCTGGTCTCTTGGAAGCTCCCTGTGGCCCTTTCTGGCACATCCCCTGCCCTCTCCCCAGACATCGCACAACCTTGACTTCTGTCATTCATTCCTTTACCTTTCTTTGTACCATTACCTCCTGTGTCTACATGCCTAAATAAGATACGTTTTGTTTTGAACAAGTCACGGAGAGGAGCACAAATGCAGCTGTGTGTACTAGTGTCCTGGGGCCACCATAAGAAATTAACACAAAGGTGGTGGCTTAAAGCAACAGAAAGTTATTCTCTCTCAGTTCTGGAGGCCAGAATTCTAGTCCAAAATCAAGGTGCAGGCAGAGCCATGCTCCCTCCAGAGGCTCCAGGGAAGATCCGTCCTTGCCCCTTGCAGCCTCCAGTAGCTACCAGCAATTCTTGGCATTCCTTGCCTCAGGGGAGCGTAAGGAATGCCGAGTCTCCTCATCTGGTCCTCTGCCCTCTGTGTGTGTCTGTCTGCATCTTCACACGACGTTTTCATCTCTGTGTGTCTACATCCAAACTACCCTCTTCATATAAAGACACCAATCATTGGATTAGGGTCACTCCTCACCCAGCATGACCTAATCTTCATTTGACTGTATCTACACAGATCCTATTTCCAATCAGCATCACATTTACAGATTAGGCAACCAACTTATCTTTTCTAGGGAAACACAATCTACCCACAATACAGCATATCAATAAAAATATTGCCTTTGCTAGAAGAGGCCTCCCAGAAAGGAATAAGCTAAACTGAGTGTTTGGTTATGGTTCCAGAGAACTGCCAAGAGCCCTTTCTGGGAAAGCCATAAGCAAGATCATAAACGAGTCCCAACGATATTGGTGGGTGGCCTCAGCGGGGACATCTGGCAGTGGGGACGTGGGCCGATGTGCAGATACTGGACACCCACCAGGAATATGGCTGAGGGAGTGAGTGCCTCTAATTTCCTATTTCTAAATTCACTATGGCCTGCCTCTGGTTCTCAGGGTTGGACGCTCCGTCTCTCCGGTCAGTAGAGCAAGGAGAGGTGAGCAGGGGCTTCATCAGCACATGAGCAAGACAGCCAAGTACAGATGAGAATCTGGAGCTGGCTGCCCAGGTAGTCAGTCCTCAGGTTAAACTGATGGAACACGGGCAGTAGGAGAGTGGGTGAGTAGGTGACGACAGCCCGAGTCTCACTGCCCATCTTCTCTGTCTGGGGCACAGCCGGTCTCCTGGGATCTCCCTTCACAGTCCTCAGGGACCTCCCTGCACCTACTCCTGTGCCCTGTACCCCACTTTCCCTTTTCCCTGGTTTATTCTCCTGCTTTGGTGGTGTGTTCTCCAGTAGCTCCTTAGAAAGAAGGCATGGAATGAACCTTTTTTTTCTGTTAGACAATTATATATGTTCCATCCCCACAACTGGAGATGTTCCTTCATAAAGTCGGAAGGCATCATGCATCGTATTCCTAACTCCAACACTGTTGTTAAGAAGCCCCCAGCCACTCTGCTTCCTGCTGCTCTGTATGTGGTGCCTCTTTTTCTTTCGGGAAATGTCTAGTCTCTTCTTAACTCCCCGTGTTCTGAAATCTCAGCACGTGGGAATTTAGCGACTACTTTCAAATCTGAACATTCATGTCCTTCAGTTACAGGGAATTTTCTTGAATTATTTTACTGTTAATTTCCTCCCCTATATTTCTCTGTTTTTTCTTTCTCTAGAACCTCTCTTCAGATAGTGGGCTTTTTAGAAAGGTCCTCCAATTTTCCTGTCTTTTCCTTTCTACTCCTTCCAGCTTTTTCTTTTTGCTCTTCTTTCTGAGGCATCATCACTTACCCTCTACCTCTTCTGTTGGGTCTGCCATTTCCCTATCATGGTTTTCATTTTAAGACCGCTCCATTTTATTTACTGGATTTTAAAGAATTGAGTGGCAAGCACCAAGGTTGCCGTGTGACAGCTGTTTCTGTCATACAGGTGCAGCAGCTTTCCTTTTACCTGAGCGTGTCACTGATGGGTCCTTTTTACTTGTTTTCTCCCGCTGTTGTTTGTTCCAGCTTCTTTTTCTACGTGTGCTTGGGTCTTTAATGCCCTTTTTCTCAAAGTTATAGTAATCCTGGGTTGTCTGCTCATGATTGAGAACCTAATTGTGCTTAGGTTTCAAAAAGGGAGTCTTTAGGCTTTAAAGGCACATACTGAAATATTTACCAAAAAATATACAGGGTCCGGCACAAATAACACCCCCGTTTTACTACAAAATCATTTATTATGAAATCATAAGCATGTAATTCTGTAACATAAGAACATCACACTCAAGCACACCATATGACATTTTAGGTGAAATTTTCGAGTTAAAACTATAAATTATTACACCCGTATTATTAACCCTACCATCCACACTCAAGCAGGCCTCACTCCTGCCAGACCCTGTGCATGATATTGCAGGTTTCCTTCAAAACAATCACACGTGGGGAACGAGCGGGGTGACAGAAGATAAACATTACCCGTGAGCTAGCTGGTCGTTGTTAACACTGTTGGAGTACCTGGGGGTTCACCGTGTCATTCCCCTCACCTGCGTATATGTTTTCCATAATAATAAGGGGGTGTCAAAAGCTGGGTAGAACCTCTAGGCACAAAGGAGGAATCTGTCAGCTCTGAGCTTCACTGTGGGGAGATGCGGGTGAGCCTAGACAAGAATATCTATCGGAAGCCATTTCTCTTCAGCTGGTCAGCTCCCAGGGACAGTACTCTTCCAAACTGCCAGGGAAGTAAAGATCTGGCTGCCGGAGTGCTGGGAATCAAGTCATGAGCGGGGTGAGGCGGTCTCAGAATGTAGGCTTCAGGACAGAAGCCGTGACTTCATCTTCCCATTGTTTATAACAAAGCACCCACACTCTCCGTATGCCCAGTGTCCACCAGTCCAGAACTGTCCCGCCCCTGCCAGAAGGAAAGGCAGCTGGTGGCTGCCTGGAGTGGAGAAGGAAGCAGTCCGGGGGCCCAAATGCATTTCCTACAACTGCTACCCAATCATTTTTAATTTAGCACTCACTTCACCCCGCTTTCTGAGATACCTGGGGCTGCCAGCTCCCAGACTTTTAATGAGCCTGTTATATAAACAGATTGATTCTTTGTTTCCTCACTATCGCTTAAAAGTGTCTTTCCCAAATGTCCCAAGTCAGTCACCACTCATCCACCTGATTTCCAGCTTCCAAAACTTTATTACTGTGGTCCCCTCTCCTGTTTGCTTTCTAAGTTCCTGTCGTTTCAGCGGGGTTTCGAGAGAGCACAAGCAGATGAGGTACCTGGAAGTATTCAGTCTGCCTCCTTAGCCTGGAAGCCTGCCTTCGGTTTGTTTGTTTTCTTGAGTGGGGGGAAGGAAACCGGTGTAGTCCGTCTCCAGAGGTGCCCTGCCAGGGCTTCCCCCTTTCCTTGGCTTGGTTCCTCCATCTCTCCCGACACGCAAAATCTGCTCCTGCTTGCCCCTGCCAGAGCTCAGGTCAGCCACCACATCTGAGTCACAGCATCCTCTCCCACCTTAATAAGGACAGTTTCTGAGCTTCAGCGAGGAAGAAAGCAAAGAGCACTAGATGAAGAGCCAGAACGTCTGGTGCGGGCTCCTCACCATGTGACCATCACCAGGACCCCCTTTCCCCACCTCTGGCATTCACTGTGATTCCCAGAAAGTAGTGTCAGTCTTTCCTGGGCCCAGCCAAGCTCTGCCACCCACCTGAGCTGAAGAACAGCTAAACTGAAAGGCAAAGGGAAGTTAGGGAAGAGGAGTCTACCCCAGAGAAAAGCTCCATAGGCAGAGCCAGGCCTCAGGTGCCTGAGTCAGCACGGGAGACAGCGCTTCCTGCAGCACATGGTCTCCCGTGGAAGAAGGAAGCGCTCAGGCTCCAGCCCCACAGGCCAGACTCCCGTCGTGCCGACTCAGCAAGAACCTCCTGGAGGAGCGTGACTCATGGGCCACTACAACAGAGTGAGAACACGCCAGCATGCAACCCCCAGCCTCTGTGGGCCGCGGCCCTCGGCCCACTCTGTCCCTCCAGGCAAGGCCAAGAGAGGCCAGACTCGCCTGCTGAGGCAAATGATTCACCACCTACACCCCTGACTCTCTGGCTCAGCAGAGGTGTGGCACTGCCGGAGACAGGAGGGAGATGCCAGCAGCAGCTGAGGCCCCAGCCGCGTTCGGCAAGGTCAGCAGAGCGGCACCGCGTCCACTGGCACGACCAGCAGGGCTGAGCTTCTCAGCACACGTTCAGGACCCATCAGCTAGAAGCCACTGTCGGAAGAACTGCAGACAGGCAGAGAGAACTGGGTCTTTGGGGACTAAGGATCTGCCCCCTCTTGGTACCAGAAAGGAAACCATTAAAGGTGTGCGACGTGCTTCTGGAAAGCCAGCAAACTCAGCACGGTGCCCCTTTCTGTGACCCAGGGTGAGAACAAAGCTGAACCATAATGGCCTCCCTCCCTATACCTGTAACCTGAAGAGGCCTATAGTGCTCAAGAAATATCTGTCTTGAGTGAATGAATGAATACAAATCATCCCAGGGGCTTCTGACTGCATGGGCTAAGGCAACGGGCCCCAAATACTGTATCTGCCTGAGGGCTGATACAGAATCACCAAAGACACTATAGAATCAACATCAGAATCACCAAAGAAACTACAGCAATGACTCCTAACCTTTTAAAATGTGTCCTTTCAGCCTTAAGAAGAGTCACTGTGATGATGAATGCACTTTTTAGTGTGTGTCAACACAGAAGGAAACAGCCCTGGCTGGTGTGGCTCAGTGGACTGAATGCTGGCAGTAGCAGATACGTGAGAGGCAACCACACACTGATGTTTCTCTCCCTCTCTGTCTAAAATAAATAAATAAAATCTTTAAAAAAGAAGAAGAAAACAATACCCAGAACAAACATTTGTGAGGGCCTGAACGTATGCTGTGCACTGGACTGAGTGGTTTGTCCGTACTTTTACTTAATTCTCTCCACAGTTCTGGAAGGCACTTTCAAACGTGGAGGCTGGAGCTCAGAGAGGCTGTCCACAAGCTGGAAGAGGTGCACCAGGACACAAGCCAGGTGGGACGGAAATGAAGTCAGGGTGCCAGACCACCGTACCAAATTCACCACCCAAGAAGAAAAACGCTTTCAAGTGAATTCACATTTTATCAACACAGCAACACCCACACACATCTGAAAAACAGAAATATGGATACTTGCACTTTCTACAAACATGTTTAAATTCAAAGACACCTTGCCGCAGTCCCCTCCCCAGGGGCCTACAGCCCATCACTGGGAACCGCTGAGCTCAATGACTAGAAGCCCGTCATGCAGAAAGCAGCAGGACACCCCACCCAGGATAGCATCACCTGTCAGCCCTCAGCTCACACCCACGCAAGTGTCTCAAAGCCTCGGACTCCAGAGGAGTGCATGGGAGAGAATCTCCAAGGGGTTAAAACAGAAGGACAGAGTCAGCAGGGTTGTGAGAAAGAGAAAACAAATTGAAAACACAGCAGAAACGAATTGCTACATTAGCAATCCTGGCAACATACTGTGGAAGGACTAACAGGGATTAATGAGAGGAAAGAGCCTGAAATCTGTGACCCAGACTGCCAGTCGCCCTTCAGTGGTTCCTCTCCCCTCCTCCCAGGGTAACACAAACCTCAATTTCAAGATGGGCACTTGGCCACCTATAACATCCATTACGTCCCCCAGCCTCCTTGTTCTTAGGTATAGCCAGGTGACTATGATGTATATCCTGTAGCTCCTTTCTGTAATTTGCCTTAAAAGATACCAGCTCTGGGCCTTTGGCCCCGCTTCTTCGACCCTTCCTACATTGCACCTGGAACATGAATGTGATAAAATCATGAGGATAAGATCGTGCCTAAAAGCTGGCACAGCTGTGAATGGAAAGTTCAGGGCTCGTAGAACAGAGATGCATACCAACCATGGACCATTCTCACCAGACTTCGGTCCCAGAGAAACACACTTCTTATTTCAGCCCCTGATATTCTGAGTGTCCACTTCTCATAGCTAGCCCTAACCTAACTAATACCAAGTTCAACTCCACTACCGCAAAAATCTCTCTACAGCAGAACAGAAATAGACACACTCAAACTGAAAATCTAACCCCAAAGTAACATTTCAGCCAATAAAATCTCCTCCCAAGGTATGGGTAGGTGGCTCGGGTGGTTGGAGGACTGTCCCCACTGACCGAGGTTGTGGGTGAGGTCTCTGGTCAGGGTGCGTTTACGAATCAACTGATGATTACATGGATGGGTGGACGCACAAACCAATGTTTCTCCCCCCTCCCTCTCTCTCTCTCAAATTTAATAGACTAAAAATATTTTTGTTTAAATCTCTACCCAATATAGACAAAGATTTTGACGGCTTCTCCAAGTTGATATAAAATGAAATCAACTTGAAACGTGTTTCAACTGCGTATTTTTAAAGTTGTATGTCATGCTTTATAATAGGTGTTGACTTAAATATTTCAAAACCAGGAGTCCACATTAGTAGAGGACCTACATGCACTGTGCCAAGTACAGGGTGTTTGAGCTTAAATTAAACCAGTACCTCCCCTCAGGAAGATCACTGGCTGAGAAGATGCAGGGGGTGAGAAAGGGTGGAGCAGGAGACCTTTGTCTGTTTTATTATAAACCCTGTGCTATAACTTGGCTCCTAGACTAAATGCTGTACTCATGTTACTTTAAAAATACGTGTTGAAAAGATGTAGCAGGCAATTAATACTATATGTGACTATGTTAAAGTAAAATACTAGTATACAAAAATACATAGTTTGATCATACTTCTTTTTGTTAAGAATATGCTGTCTGGCCCTGACCAGCGTAGCTCAGTGGGTTGAACATCATCCCACAGCACAAAAGGTTGCCGGTTCGATTCCCGGCCAGGTTCCTGGGTGGAGGCATGGGAGAGGTAACCAATTAATGTTTCTCTTGTACATCAATGTCTCTCTCCCTCTCTTTCTCCTCCCTTCCCCTCTCTTGAAAAATAAATAAATATTTTTTTTTAAAAAAAGGATATGCTGTCTGCCCATTTATCTATCTATCACAGAGAAAACACCTAAATACTTCTCTCTGAGCACTGGGGTATGAGGTAACATTTTTCTTTATACTCACCAATAGGTGAAACCATCTAAAACATGTATTTTTGTTAATATAACAGTAGGTCATTTAGTAATAACAACAGTGGCATTAATTACAGCAGCAGCTACCATTTCTTGCGTGCAGGCCCCACTACGTCCCAGGCATGACAGGAGGAACATCACGCCTGTTCCCTCGTTCATCCTCATGACCAGCCTGCACAGTGAGCAGCTGCATGCCCATTCTACGGATGGGAAAGCTGGGGCTCAGTGGCGAAGTAACTTTGCCACATCTAAGAAGAGACAGAACCAAAGTCTGAACCCTGCTCTGGCTTCTATGCCCAAGCTCCTTTCACTCACTATATCGCGCTGGCCCCTGCACCTGGGGCTGCAAGGGTAGCAGTTACAGCCCTACAAGACTGGTCTCTCCTACGCCGCAGTGCATCCCATGCCTTCATTTCATTTGTTGTCTTGGGATGGGCTCATATCATAAATTTCTTGGGCAGGCACCTCACCTGATCCTATGTCCTCTATGGACAGAGCCGCCGCTAAGAATGGTTTGCTCACAGCACTGGCAACCTGACAATGGCTACTTCTCACTGGCTGGGACGAGGGGGCATGACCGTCTAGATCTAGAACAAAAGAGGGCTGGCAGAGAAGCCACCAAAGCTCAGAGTAAGACCCAATTCTACCTGAGTCCACTGTCCTTCCCACTGGAACTCGGGGGGCCTCTGAACCCAAACACCACCAAAGGATTGCTCTGCATTTGTCTAGGGAAGGGAAACAGCCTTCTATATTTAAATAGGAGTGCTTTAGAGATGTAAAGGCTGTGGAGAGCTGGGAAGGTTGGACACCTACACTAGGGCTGCCCTGGCAAAGTCTGATGGCAAACGCTTGCAGGTGGGCAGCATCTCGCCAGGCACAGTTCAGGGCAGGTGTGCGCTATAAGCACCGTGGCTGAGACAGGACATTAGCTTGGGGGCAGGGCAGGGAACCCTCCTACGCCAGCTCTGACACCGTCTTAGAAGTTTTGAGTCATACACACTGGACCCTGTAAACTCAATACCGCTGATCATCTTTAAAGCACACCCCTCCACATGGTACATGGAGGCAAAACCACCAGTAAGGTCAGTGGGAAAGCTGAGAAGAAAAACCTTACATGTTCAAAACTGTGAGGATAAGAACTGATAAAGCAGAGGAATCCTGGGATCTTGAAGTTCTGACACCACCATTGGACCTGCGTCCTCAAGATAAGTATGTATGCGGTGCTGAGCAGCAGCAGGTAGGCCCAATACGGCAGAGCCCAAAATGAAATGTTCTTGACTCAGGAGCTCCACTTCGATTTACAGAATCCTTTTCCACTGTCCCTTCAGTCACTAGGCTGAAAGGACTAGGACCCGCCCTTGACTGCCTGACCTCTAACTTTCTACCCATCCCCAGGGCCCTGCTGCTTGGCCCAGTGCCTATCTCACTATCCCGTTCACAGCGGAACCTTCATTCCTGCCCCACCCACACCAAGTCACCATCCACACCTCTTTGTGCTTTCCTATACTGTGTGCCCTACCCAGGGATTCGTCCCCAGGCCAGCAGAAAGGGCCTCCGGAGAGTGTTAGGAAAGGTGAGGAAAAAGTGTCAACTCTGAAACGGGAGCAACATTACTCACTGCTCATTCCCTGCAGGAAGAACCATCCTTCACAGTCTAAAGTGGAGGGAAAGTTATTTTAGAGAGGGGCATTCCCCTTGCTCCATCACAGGCCCGGGGTCAGAGGTCTCCCTCCGAGCCCAGGCTGGGGCTGTTAACAGCAGTGACGGCGCACTGGGTGGAGGTCTGAAGCACAAGGGTCAGCTTCTCGCCAGGGGCTCACGTGCCTCAGCAAGTCACCTCTTGAAATGCCACCTCTGTCCTTGAACCACAAGACCCCACCCTGACAAACTGCAGCACCCACCCTACTCTCTGGGAAAGAGGCATCCCCATGGGTGCAAAGGGAGTCTGGGTTAGCAGAAGCCTCTAAAATACAACCAACACCCAGGATCAGAACTATAAGCAGGAGAGAATCCAGGTTGTCATTCCAAGAGATCAAGTTCTCGAGGCCAACATTTCCGCCTGAGAATCTACTGACTTTGGCCAATAAAAACTACCAACTGCTTCGGTCATTGCACAAGGTCAGCAGTCACCTACATAAGCAAAAGGGAGGAAAGGAGAGAGTGACGAAGAGCTGACCCTACAAAGAAAAATAGGATGGAACTTCCCTCATCCTCACGTCTCCACTCCTGTTCACTCTGGCCACAAGTCCACCCCTAAAAACATTATCATCAACACTGCAAGTGTTTACAGAGCACTTACTATATGCCGGGCACCGTGCTCAGCATTTTACTCGCACTATCTCATTTTAGAACCTCATGAGACTGGGTACTGTTTTAATTTCTGTTTACAGACGACAATGCTGTGGCTGAGTGAAGTGAGGATCCTCCTCAAAGTCCCACAGCCGGGCAGTGGCCCAGCTGGGATGCTGGGCTTCAGCTCCTGGGCTCTTAACGAGGACCTCCTTCTGCCCCATCTACCCATCTCACTTGAACACCTGCTGTGGAGAACTCTGAAAACAACAGATGCAGAGAGAAAGAGACGTCTCAGAAGGGGTCACAGGGCGTACAGCTGCTATTAGACTTGTAAAGAAGGGCTTGGTCCAGGAGACAGAATCAGGAGAAGGCCACTCTCAGTAGGGGAACAACGTGATTTCAGGCCAAAGGGAAAGAAAAACCCTGACACGTCTGGGAAAAAGTCCCTGGAAGCTGGAGCAGAGCCTTCATGAAGGGGAAAGGGAGAAGACGGAGCTGGAGCAAAGGGTGGGGCGGGACTGGAAGGCTACAGGCCACACGGAGGAGCTGGCATCCGCCCTGGAGTCCCAGGCAGTTTTTACGCAGGGAAGTGGTATGGTCAGATGTGTGCTTTGGCAAAACCGCGCTGCTGCAGTGAGAGACTGACGGCAGAACAGACTGGCAGCAAGGACGCAACGACCTATTGCAATTATCCAGGGGGAGGTGGTAAAGAATAAACTGAGGTCCCAGAGATGGGGATGATGGGACCAAGAGATGGAGTAACTAATTACATGTACAGGGAGCAAGAGTGGCCAATGAATGCTACGGAATCTCCTGGCTTCACATCCCTCATTTTCTCCGGCTGGGTACCTGTATGTCACCACTCTCATGGGAAGGCATGGGGATTCAGTGAGTACATGGGCTTTTCGAAGTCTGATCCCCTCTGCCTTTGCACTAACACCCACCTACCCACTCTTCTTTTCCAACAGCGACTGGGGTTCCCATCCTCCTCCACCTGCTCCACAACCACCTAGAACCATGATTCCTGTTTCCGGTTGTAAGCACCCACACACGCATTACTAACTGCCCCCATCTGGACCACATGCAGTTCTATAGTCCTGATGTTCTGACACCAGACACTACTTGCCAAAGCAGCTCAGTCCGGCATTCATCTGGAATAATGGACTGAGCTTCACAATGCCAGCTGAGGGCGTGCAATAGAGAACTCAGGGAAGGGCACAACTAAGAATGAGGCCAGAAGGGACAGGACTAATAAAGGAGCCAGTTTTTAGAAGGGCACCTGGGCCTTAAGCACAGTGTTCAGGCAGGCTAGTCAGTTAACAGGACTGTGCAACTAGGGTCTTGATTCAAACCCAGAGAATACCCAGGGTTCCAGGCCACTCCCAACTCTAGCCAGCGGGACAAGGGAATAAACACCATGGGAACAAGGGAAAATCAGATGCATTCGAATGGACCAACCTTCATAATGTGCCCACATCTGTGCTTGCCACATGATTCGATGGCATGAGGGGTGGGTTTCTGCTGCCATGTTGGGCTGGAGCATAGTAGTGGACGTGATAGGGAAGTACAACATTTAGAGACTAATAATGGCTGGTCTCCAGCAGGCACAGCACAATTCACCAGCCTTTCTCAAGCTATTTTTCAATGACCCTTTTAAGTAGCACCAGCTTTCCATGTGAACTTCACTTTCATCTCCTGCTTGGATTCTGTACCCCCTTCCCACCTTTCTCGTGTTGCTGCCTTAAGGTTCTCTTGTGCTTACAACAGAAAAACCAGTGCTGTCTGCCCAGCCAAACCTCCCAGCATGTGTCTGCAGGATGCCTTGCTCTCTCCAACATCCTAAAATAGGGTTATTTCAAAAGATGTCAACTGGGGTCCCCACAGCTACTGCCATCTTGTACAAATTAAGCCCAGATTACACAGCTGGCACTCTAGCCCTGTGCTCATCCAGTCACAGATGTCACCAGCAGGAAACAGAAAGGCAGAGGCAAAGCTTCTGTGCAGCCAGTTTCCTCATGAAAAAACACCTCCTCAAACACCTGTCTGCCCTGAATATTCCCCCCAACCAGCTAGATGGGCTGAGCGGGGCTGCCAGATCCGTCGTGCCTTGGACACACTCAGCTACCAACTGGATAAAAATAATCAAAAAAGAGGTGGCACATCACACCTTTGATGATTCTGTCAACAAAAAGTTGTGCTTCTTTCCTGGCATGTGGGAGAGGGGTTGCTGCTGAGGCACAGACTCTCAGGACCTGTATCCCCAAGCTCGGCCACTGGATTCCCTCGGCAGGCGTGGCAGGTGACATTTTCCAAATGGCACGACCTCTCCCGTCTTGTATGCTTTTCTCCCGTGTGACTGGATACTCCTCCTCTCTGTCCCCTCTGCTTGAGTCTGAGTGGGCCGCAGACTCACTTTGACGACTGCAGTGCAGTGGAAGGGACGCTGTGTGGCCTCCAAGCCAGATCGGAGAAGATGACGCAGTTCCGCCTTATCCACTTGTGCTCGAGGCCTTGAGCCACCACATGAGAAGGCCAACAGCCTTGAGTCAGCCACACTAGTGGAGGCGTTAGAGGTGGGCGCCCCATCGGCATCCCTAACCTTCAAGTCTTCCCAACCCAGGTGTCAGGCGTGTGTGTGAACAAGCCTTTCTGACAATTCCTGCCTCCATCTCTGGCCTCAGCCTGAGCCTTCGAATCTTCCCAGCTGAGGCTCCAGACGCTGAGGAGCAGGAACCAGCCATTCCTACTGCGCCCCTTCCAAAGTCTTCCTTTGTGAGCATGACGAATGGGTGCTCATCTGGGGTGGCTTGTTCCGAGCAGCAGTAAAGGGAACAGTTGGTGACACACTTGTCAGTGTGTTCTCATGTCTGCTGCTACCAAAGCAGCAAATGTGGTCCCACTTCGGTACCCGTCCGCTTCAGAACTCATCAAACCCTGTACTCATTGCATTTTGACAAGAATAAAAAATGTTTCGGCACTCAGCGCTTGCTTGGGACTCGCTGTACTTGCTGAAACTTGTGGGAGTCACGACGCCCCGCAAGAGAAAGTGCTCCGTCACTCCTCGCGTCCAGGTTTAGTACGCGTCGGCTTCGGCTCTCATCCTGAGTTCCAAAACAAGTTAACGACAAGCACCGAGATGCCACTATAGTATTTTTAAGAAGAAAAGGCTCATTATAGAATTGTACATTTGAAACCTATATAATGTTATTAACCAGTGTCAACTCCATTAAACTCAACTAAAACAAACAAAACAATAGGCTCCCTTTTATTGAGCATTTACTTTGTGCCAGGTGTTATGCTAACGGGTATACACACAATTTCATTTAATGCTCATCACAATGCTGTAAGTAAATACTGAGGTTACCCCCACTTTACAAAGTGGAAATGGCCTCAGAGGTGGAGGACCCTGCCCAGATCTGCCTGACTCAGGGCCCACCCTCCGCTCTCCGGCCACTTGCAGGCCAGAGCTGCTTCCATATGGAAGACTCAACTAGCTGGGAGCATACACCTGAGTTTCCGGGGAGAGGCCAGTCTGTCTGTTCCTTTCTTCCCTGCCACCTGGGAAGGCAGGCATCATGAGTATACGAGAAACTGCTGGGAAAATATTCCAATGCCTTATTTCCTCCCCTTGGGAATGTCCCTGTGAAGAATTGTCTGAGAATATCTCTTTTTTTCCTCAACAGAGATACTCTTACTCTTTCTGGAAGGTCATTATCAGTGACCTTGCCATTCCCAGCCTCTCCTCCAATATACCACATACCAAATCAAGCACGAGCAAACTTTGAGGAGCCTAAGACTGGCCAGATTCACGGTCCATGCCACCTGGAGCCATGCATATAAGGCCAAGCTCACAGTTACAATCAAAGGGCAAGATGTAGCCAGTGGGGGACCGAGTGGGGGGCGGGGGCAGCATCCTAAAGGAAATCAAAATTAGTTGGTCTGTTTCCTTATTTCCTCAGGCATCAGAGGGTTCACAAGGCCCACAGCCACGCTACTTCAAATGCCCTTTTCTCCCACTCATTGCCCTTACACAGAGAGGCTAATAAATTTCCTGCTTAAAATTCCTTTTTATTTAGATATTTAAATTCCTTTTTATGAAGTGTTTCTGCCAGGCTGAATTGGAGGCCTCTAGTCCTTGTCCCCCTTCCTCCCTCCCATCACAAAAGCTCAAAAGTACTTGGAGCAAAAAAGTCAAACCTCTGTAGTCACCTGGGAGAGGGAACAGTGGAGAAGCTTTACTGATAATAGTTTGGGGGCTGTTCCACCAGCGATTGATCCAAGTCGAAGCACTAAAGAATGAATGGTGAAAAATCAACTTTCTCTTTGATAATATTCATCTGAAACTGTAAGGAGGAACCATAGAGCATGCCTAGCTCTCCTCCAAGGGAACGGAATCGCTACATTGGTCCAACATGGTTCTTCTGCTTGCAAATACCCAGGGGCCTGCTCACCTCCTAGAGGAAAAGGGGCTAAAAGCCATGGGATCTGAACAACCACATGGGGCTCTGCCACTAACAGATGTGTCCAAATGTTTTTGAATGTTCACATTACTCTCCTGGTTAAAAATGTTTAAATGCCGTTAAGGAGCATCTATGACTTTAAAATCTATACATACTTCCCGTGTTTAAAAACAAAACAAAACAAAACCACAACACAAACACAAATGAAAACAGGAGTCCAATGAAGGGGAAATTTCTGTATGGCCCAACTTCTGGACAGCTGTACGTAAGCACCACGGCGGTTCAGGGCCAGCACTAACAGAGCAGAGCTGAGGCTACAGGAGGAAAGCTAAGGTGCATACAGTGCTTTGGGAGGGTCTCTGGGGAAGAAGAGAATGAGAAACTGGCCCTCAGCTCCTGCGCATTTTAGGACCACCGGGTCCAGAGGTGTTAGAGGCTCCTGGTTGGAGCAGTGAACGCTATGCCCCCTGCAGTTCCATGTAGGGATGATCTGCCCCAAGACCAGGTTTAAAGTCAGGGAAGAGCTCATCACACCCAGGCTCTGGTGAGTCACAGGGGCCATCCCACAGGGCACGCTGCTGGAAGAGAATCTCCTATCACAACCTGTTCCCAAGGAACACTGCAGAAAGAACAGCACACAAGCACTCGACAGCCCGGGATTCAAGTTCAGGCTCCACCATTCTCTAGCTATGGGTTCCTGGGCAAGGCACTAAACCTCTCTGAGCCTCAGTTTCCTCTGCTGTAAAATGGGGCTAGCATCACCTCTACCTGGAATACATTAGTTAGATATTGTTTCAAATTCCACAGCACCAAAGACAAAATGCGATTATTCTTTGTTCCATCTCTAGAAATATGGTTTAAGGGATGGGGAGGGATTAAGGTTCATTTCTTGCTGTCACCGTGAATAACAGGCTAAGGAAAAAAAATAGATAATGTCACAATACACAACTAATCTCAAATCATCTGAAAAAAGCTTGTGGGAAAAATTTAAGATGGTTTCCCACTGCCATCCATGGGACTTGATGGTGCATCTTGTCACCAGCTGTCACACACTTGGGCTAAATGAGCTCATTTAATTATTAATTTAATCCAAATAATTAGAACGGGTAGCTCGCTATGGGGGGAGAAGAGAAATACCAATGGCAGAGAGATTGTTCCTGATCCACCCCGGAATTCCTATCCCTAAGAACAGGTACCAGGACTTGACTACTTAAGAAATAAAAATGTTTCTCAATCCTATTTTAAAAAATGGGCAGAAGACCAGAATAAACATTTTTCTAAAGAAGATACACAAAGTGTCAACAGGCACGTGAAAAGATGCTCAACCTCACTAATCACCAGGGAGATGCAATCAAAACCACAACGCGCAACCACCTCACACCGGTCAGAACGGCTACTGTCAACAAAGTGAGGCGATAACTAGGTTGGGGGGATGGGGAGAAAAAGAAAACCCTTGCATACTGCCGGTGGCAATGTGAATCGGTGCGATCGCCCTGGAAAACAAAGAGAACTAGCACAGGACCCAGCATTCCCACTTCTGCGTACACGCCCAGAGGAAATAAAATCACTGTCCAGAAGCAGTATCTGCATCCCCACGGCCACTGCGGCATCATTCGCATAGTTCAGATACAGCAACAATCTACGAGTCACCTACAGAGGAATGGACACAGAAGACGTGGCATGTAAACATGTACAGTGCAGCATTAGTCATGAAAAGAAAACCCCGCCATTTGCCACACCAGGGAAGAACCCTGAGGGCATGATGCAGATGGAGACAAGTCCTATATGATATCACGTATGTGTGGGAGCTAAAAATGCCAAGCTCACGGAGACAGAATGGAGTGGTGGTGGCCAGGGGCTGTGCGTGGGGGAGTGGGGAGATGTTGGTCAGAGGGAACAGACGTCCAGTTGTACAGTGAGTAAGTTCCGGGGCCCAAGGTACAGCACGGGGACTACAGTTACCTATACTGCACCGCATACTAGAAAGGGGCTAAGAGAATAGAACTGCACGTTCTCACTACACAAAAAAGGTAATTATATGAGGTGATGGAGGGGTTGGCCCTGCTGCGGCAATCATTTTGCAATACATATGTCTGTCAAATCATCACCTGGTATGCCTTACATTTGTCCAATGTTATGTGTTGATTACATCTCCACACAGCTGGGGGGGAAAAAGAAAATGCTTTTACAGGTTTTTTTTTTCTTCCCGAAAACTAAACCACCTAGAAGAGAGAGGACATTCTTATCTTTCTACCTAACACAGAGAAGAAAATGACTGAGCTCCTGTTGGCGAGCAGGAAAGAGGCAGACTTCACTCCCAAGCTTTGACCCCAGGCCTTTTACACGGGCCATCGCCATTCCTCGGACGCTGTACACATCCTCATTCCACCATTGTCCACAATACACTGGACGTGGCTGGAAGGCCTGGCAGAGTCACAGGCCCCACGGTCAGGGGCTGGGCGTGGCTGGAGGAAAGAACACTGTTCTCAGACTCAAAATTGTGAACGGCATGGCTTTAGGCAAGTCACTTAGCTCTCTCAGGTCACCACTCCAGGGTTTCTTTAAGCTCTAACCTTATCGATAAACACAAAAGAAAGTTAAGAAAGACTGGAAATTGAAGACTACCACTATTTCCCCCAACCACAGAGCTTTTCTCCTTCCACTTAGATTTTGAAGGTTAACAGAACGCAGAAACAAAATCATATGTATCCAGACAGCATGTACATTATGACTAAAATGGCAGATGATGAGGAATACAGACAAGAATAGGCAAATCATACATAACAATAAAAACAGTCACATTTGCACAGTGGAATCTGGGATGATTTTTCTCACTTTTCAATGCTAATTTTTCCTGTTACATTGCCTCATTAGGTACATCAGGTTGCAAAGAGTCACAAGAAATCACAGGGAACGGTCTTAGTTACAATATCCGTCACGGCCAGGACCCTACAGCTGCACTGGTATGGAGACAGCTGTGACCCCTACTGCTACCCCACCCCAACGTATTCCCAGAGATGGGAAGAAAGAGCCTTCATGGGTGGGCAACTCCAGAGACAAACATTAGGCTTCTGATCCTCTGAGCTACTCCAAGGAACACCTTCCTTCAGGGTCAACCTCCTGCAAAGTTTATGAAATGGTGAGGTCTGTCCAGAAAAAGTCCAGCCATTGTTAATATACTGAGAATGGCTTGTGCTGTATTGAGATAACCTGGCAGCAAAGGACAGTGGACTGGAATGTGCATGCGTGAACAATGACGACTTCACTGTACTAATCAGTGGGGGCTGTAGACACCACTATCGAGTGAGCATGTGTACTGTATGGCCATCGCATTCAAAATGGCTGAGTGAAGAGAACAATAAATCTGCCTCAAATTTTGTGGTAAGCTTGAACATTCCTCTACGGAAACTATTCAGATGATTCAGGTTTTTAGGGACAATGCAGTGCAAAAAAAAGTGTGATACAAAGACTTTGAAGGTGGTCAAGAATCTATTGAAAGTGACCCATGTTCTACAAGGGCTGCAACAAGCAGAACACCTGAGAATGTTGAACACATAGGGGCTGCAATCAACAAAGATCAGTGACTGGCAGTGCAAGAACTAGAAGCTGACCTGGGGATTCCAAAAACTACCATGTCTGAGATTTTGACACAAGACCTTGGCATGAAACGTGTCATGGCAAAATTCACTCTGCAGCATCTGCTACCAGAGCAGAACGAACATGGTGCTGCAGTTGCCAATGACCTGATTCAAACCGCTACCAATGGACCAGATTCCCTCAACAAGGTCATCACTGGAGATGAATTGTGGATCTATGGCTATGAGTATGATCCGGAAACAAAGACCCAGTCGTCCCAGTGGAAGTCACCTGGCTCTCCACCTGAAGAAGGTGCAGCAAAGTGGCAGCAAGATCAAGACCATGTTAACTGTGTTTTTTGATTGGGAAGGTGTTGTCCATCACGAGTATGCCTCTCCAGGCCAAACAAATAATAAGGAGTACTACTACCTCTGTTTTTCATCAGGTGAAAATGCAGCATGACAAAAACAGCTGTAGCTATGGGCGACTGGTGACTGGCAGTTTCATCACAACAATGCACCCACTCATGCATCAAGTCTTGTGCAGCTTTTGGCAAAACATCAAATTACCCAGGTGACTCAGCCCCCTTACAGCCCAGATTTGGTGCCCTGTGATTTCTGGCTTTTCCCAAAAAGGGGAAAAGATTTCAGACCTTCAATGAGATTCAGGAAAATACAATGGGACAGCCAATGGCATTCCAGCAAAGGATTTTGTAGAGTATTTTGAATGGTGGAAGAGATGCCAGGAGAACTGTATGAGGTCCCATGGTGCCTGCTTTGAAGGGGACTGAGGCATCATTGTCCTGTGTACAATGTTTCTTGTATCTGGTATCTTCTTCAGTAAATGTCTATTTTTCATAGTGCATGGCTAGATACCTTCTGAACAGACCTCATAAAAGCAAGAACTTGACAGAAGCAAATGCAGCTCACTCAATAAAGAATTTTGAGTCCATCCAAAAAGGAACTAGGCACAGGAAAAGCAAGATTTCATAGCAAAATTGGAATTGGGGCTAAGCATCTGGACTGCCATATGCAAAGTCCTACATTAGGCATGATTCAAAAGAGGGGCAGATAGGGAGCAGAGGAAGATGAAAGAAGAAAATACAATACCTCTGCTGTCAGGAGTCCTATTGGGATTCCTGTTTTCACAGAAAAAAACCACCAAAGGAGACCCAAAGAACCTTAACTCCATTTGCTTCTAAGAAGTAAAATTTGGGGTAGGAGGGAGACTGACTTTTCTTTGTATTTCAGTTTTGTACTATTTTTGACCATGTGCATGTATTACATTTTGAATTTTAAAAATCCATAGTGCAATTGGAAAGAATATGTATGACTCAAACACTGAAAATGCAGGTACAAGACAAAGTGTACTCCAAAGTACAAGATCACAAATTGTGGATCTAAATACTGAGGGAAGAAATGTAGGCACTGGACTTACAATAATAACAATCAATATATGGAGTTCTTATCACATGCCAGGCACAGCTAAGAGCTTCACCTAGATTATTTTACATAATCCTCACTTCTACCCTGTAAAGTGAAATAGACGGGATTATAATTATTCCCATTTCACATCTGCAGGAGCTAAGGCACAAAGAGTTTATCATATGCTCAAGGTCCCAGCTAACAAGGTACAGAGCCATGGCTCAAACCCAGTCTTACCCAGAGCTCACGTGGGCTCATCTCCACTGGGCAGGGGGTTCACATACTAAAGGAGGGGGATCTGAAGGAGGGGGGTTCTGGTATTGTTTGGAGAATGTCTTGAGGGGCATAGTTAATATATGGGAAAAGGCGCAGTACTGGAACCTGTGATGATTAAAACCAAAAACATTTCTTGAGGACACACTACACGCTGGGCACAACCAGATTTGGAACAGCAGTAGGAAGTAAGAGTTGCTATACAGAGATGAAAAGGGTGTAATCATGCTCCATTTCCCTTCCAGAAGAAGACCCTGATACTCCAAATCTCTTCTGCCCTCCCTGAATATTCCAGGCTTAAAAGAGAGTGCAACAAGAATGCTAAGTTGATTTGGAAGGCCAGGACGGTTTGAAAAAAGGCATTCCCTTTGACCTCAGCAGCAGAGAACGGAGAGAGAGAGAAATATATGGCCTTTCTCCTGAGGCAAAAGCATTTTAATTATCAGCTGAGAGGCCAGCAGAGCCATAAAATTGGCCAGCTGTCCCATTCAATCAGGCCAGAGGCCATAACGAGAGGAGACAGCATTTCTCAGGGAGCCAAGCTGGGCCCACAAGAGGCCCAGGCACAGTTGGAAGGGGCTGGTGGGATCAGTCCCTTTCTGTGGCTTCAGCGAAAATAAATCTGCCTATTCCAGTGGAAGCGGTAAAGCTACACCTGGCTGACTTGAGAGACAGCAGTCCAGGGCTGCCTGAACTCCTCACGCAGCTTCAAAAAGGAAAACCCATTATGTCCTGTGTATACCTAAAACAACAGGGCACAGAAAGAAGTTTCTCCTGCTCCTTGGAAAGAGAAAAAGTGCACACAGCCCCACTGCCGACTGTGGTTCCTGGGAGACGCATCGTCTTAAAACAGCCCTGTTCTTTTCTGCATTGTCCGCATTTTACAGATGAGAGTCCTAGCCACATGCCCAATGCCAGGGGCTCAAGAAATAGCTTAAATTCATGTCTCTGACTCCCACGCCAGTGTCCCTTCCATTAGAGCACACTGGTTCCAAAAATCAAGCTTAAGGGAGAAATGCTTTCTTCTGAAATAAAACCTTCAAATTCCTGCAGAGAACAAAAAGTCTCTGGGAAGGTAGAAAGGAAAGGGATGTGCAATCCACAGCTTTAGTATGTCTCATGTCTGTATCTCACCGTCACAGCCCAATGGCCTGCAGAGCAAAGTCTTCCTACAAGTGTACTGGGGAGAGGGGACAGAGGCACACAATGCCTAAATGGTCTTGAGACCCGTCTGAAAAGCCTATGTCCATTCAGAAAAGTGGGCGGGAGGCCAGGACGCAAAGCCCTGAGACACGAGGATGCCCATCGCTCAGTGCCAAGGACAGAAGAGTGTTTGACTACGTTCTGATTGCAGATGCAGGCTGCCCTTGGTTTATTCTGAATCCCCATTGAGAGTCGTGACCGGAGCACCTTCTCTCAGCAAGGCCATCTGTCGTGCCCTGGGCAGCAAAGGGAAAAGGGAGCACCTGTGGGCTCCTGTCAACTGTTTCTCGCTTGGCGAAGATTCCCCACCAGGAGCTTTCCCCACCAGGAGCTGCAACAAGAAGCTACAAAATGGAGGAGCCCGAGCACACAGATTCAGACGGACCATGTGGTCGTCACCTACTCCCAAAACACACACATTCACACTTAAGTCACATAATGTCAGTCCTGGGAGGGACAGAGACCACTCCATCCAAACCTCTCATTTCACAAACGAGGAACCTGAGGCCCAGAAAAGCACAAGATATGCCCAAGGCCACCCAGCCGGTCAGTGCCAAGGGCAGCCCCCACGCCGCAGTCCCTTCCACCGCAGCGGCCCTCCTACCCAGGTGCTCAGTTAAAGACTGTTCTCCCTAACACTGTTGGTTTGTAACTTTATCTGAGCCTTGGACTGGTGAAGGCTCTAACCCTTCCCCCGCAAATGAACCAACACACATTTTGTCTAGGTTCCAGGGGACTCCAGGTTAATGACCCTTCCTTACTAAAAAGAACAATGGTGGTTCTACAAGAAGCTGGTGGGGGTACTGAAGGGGAGTCCAAGGTAAAGAGAAGGGCGACCTGGGGAAGAAGCTACATTTTTCTCGTCTCAACCAGACCGCTGACGTCACCACTTTATGTCTCAGGTTCCCTGTCCAGAGTGATCCTGTGCCACCTCTCGGAAACGAGGTAGAGCGCCACGTCAGGGGAGACAGGCACGTTCCTGCCTTGTCTCCTTAGCGATCATAAAGCACAACTCTTGTCCGTGAGCAGTGGCAGCGCCACGGGCACCTGTGAAAGGTGGAGGTCACTACCTAGCTATTACCAGGTTTGCTTGGGGAGAGAGCTAAGGAAGAGAAGGCATAATAGTTTATTCGATTCTCAGGGCAACAATGGCTGGAATCAGTAGAAACAGAGGTCAAGCAGATGAGACTAAATACAGGGTGGGGCTAAAGTAGGCTTACCATTGTAAGTACGTGAAACAGAGTTTATTCTTGTATTATTATTGTTTGTTAATGACTGTATTATCTTCCATATGAACAATTATAAACCTACTTTTGCCCCACCCCATATTTAGAAATCAGAGCCCACGTTGCTTACTCTGAGCCGACCTGAGCCTTCACTGAGGCTATTTCCCCCAAGCTAATGGCTCAGTCATAGTCCAGAAACATCTACCAAGATTCTCCACACAACACAGTGTTCTGCTCCAACTCCGACACAGGATTTACAGGTGCCTAAACAAAGCCCAGAGCCCCAGGCTACTCCAGCCCCACTGAGTGAGCTACATACAGAGTTAGCAAAGAGGAAGGGAAAGTGGGTGGCACTCCCCAGCAAACTTGGGGGAAATAAAGAAAAACGTCCTGCAAAGAGACCCATTTCCCTAATGAAGCCCCTCCAGCCATAGGCAAGGACTGAGGCAGGAGACGCCACAGGGAATGGAGTCCCAGGGGAACAAGCTTCTCGCCCCACCTACGGTCAACACTTTGTCTCATTAACCCCTTTTGTCCGGTTCAGATCCCCTCTCAGGAAAGCCCCAGGCAGGCCCCTCTATGGGTCGCTCTAAGGGCACCTACATCTCCCCTCCGCCGCACTCACCAGCCTCACGACTGTGTCTGGTGTGGCTCACTCATATATTCCAAACCCACAAGCTCAAACGGACACACAGACGAGAACCGCCTTTGTGCAGAAGATCGTCACACCCAAGGGAAAAGGGAAAAGCAAGGTTCCTGGACAAAGGTAAGGAACTGAAGACACACTGTGACCTGCAGGTCAGACCTCTTGGCCCCTTCTGTTGAATCATGTAACTTGGCTGGCTGCTTGCTTCATTTCAGCTTTATTCACTTAAGTATTTATTTTCACTTGCAGAACATGTCTCTGTATTCACGGAAAATGCTACCCGTCCGTTGAACACAATCCCTCTGGGACCGGCTTGGTGGCTGCTAGCTGACCGTTAAGTACAGTTTCCTGCAACTGAAGGAGAAATTCAATTCGTTGAGCGCTTGTATGCTTTCGTCAGGAAATGTCCTCAAAAACACATCTGTCATCTTCCAACTCTCCATGAGAGGGAACTTGTAGCAAAGAGCCCCAAGACCAGAAATGGAAGGAAGAACAGAGAAAATTCAGAGCCAGAGCCAGGGACTGTTGGAAGTATCTCATCTGGGGATGTGTTCATGGGGCACAGACAGTCATTTTATGAATCTCTCAGAAAGACAAAGAATTGGGTTCTCTAGCTGATACTTGACTGTCCCCTGCCCCATCCACCCTGGGAATGTTCTATGGTTTTGTTTTGTATTTAAGATTTTATTTATTTATTTTTAGAGGGAAGAAGGGAGGGAGAAAGAGAGGGAGAGAAAAACTGATATGCGGACGATACACCAATCAGCTAGCTGCCTTTTGTAGGCCCCCAACTGGGGACCTGACCCGCGACGCAGGCATGTGCCCTGATTAGGAATCAAACTGGTGACCTTTTGGTTCACAGGCCGATGCTCAACCCACTGAGATACACCAGCCAGGGCTATGGTTTCTATAAGAAGGCTACTATTATGGCTACTCCTCACTGTTTTCTAGGCAAGTCTGTGCCACACTGCTGCTGGCCAGGGTGCCAGTGTCTCAGTGGCTTCATCCCCAAGTCAGAAATGCACTCTGCCTCAGGAGCAATGTGTGCAAGAACAAGGACACAGAGAGTGGAATCCAGTGAGTGGGTCACCGGTTCCACGAGCCTTGCAGCCAGCAAGCTCACAGTGTGGAGAAATCTTACACAGGCCTCAGGTGGGGGCTGAAGCCAGTGTCCAATCCAGACGCACAGTAGGGATAGAACATTACAGTGGGCCAGAGGCCAAGGGCAAGCTGGAACCTCCTCACACAGCAAGAAAGCAGGTCTTCCTCTTCCTTGCCTTGTGGGCTCCGGGAGAAGGTTTGAGATGGGCACAAAGCACTTGTGAGCAAAGAACTGGGAAGCAGGGAATGCCTTGTAGGCCTCTAGTTGCAAGAGGACCTGCCAATCAAACAACTCAACAAAACCGGACTGGCACTGTGAGGAACATGACAGGGAGGTCACAAGTTGAGAACAAAAGGAATGCTGAGGCTGGACGAGACAGGCTGGCAGTGGGTCCAGGCAGTGCAGAACCATGGCCTGTTCCGGCAGTGCCTGGCAGGCTGCAGCTGGCTGCGGCAGAGACATCGGTCAGCGAGAGTTACTCAGGGCTAGCATCTGGGGGGTGTGCACAGAACGAAGAAGGCAAAGCATTGGAGGATGGTAACAAATATGCTGTAAAAATGCCACACATGACACCCAGAACAGGTTGATGAACTCAGATGTTAGTGAGGATCAAGGACCTGGAGATTATAATGAGGATAAAAAGCAAACTCCATGCAAGTGAGGCATGTGGAACCTCCTCCAACAAGAGAAGGGGAATTTTTACATTTTGAGATCCTGCAAATAGACCAGTTGAAGTGATACTTCATTCATTCATTCAAGTGCCTGGGAACTAAAGACACGAAACCTATTTAGAGACATAGGGGATGCTCCTGAGGTCAGAGCCAACAAAAACAGGAGGCCAGGGGTGCAGTTTGGCAGCCAGCTAGCTGCAGGCCGGCACGGTGTTTTGCTTCTTTTTGCAATGGCCTGTGTTGGGTGGAGCAGACACTCATGTCACCATCACTCCCATCAAGCCCTACACCTTCACACCAGCTGCTTCACAAATCTACTGATCTTGACTGGAAGGCATCTGAGCTTCCAACCACTGGACTAGCAGCTCTAGTCCCCTGTCACCTTAATGTTCTTCTACAGCTATCAGGTAATACGTGTTTAGCACCAAACAACTACTTAGCATTGACGATAGTGATGGGCTGTCGGAAGCAGCAGCAGCCAGTTTTGAGCTGAGCACAAAAAAAATGGGTAGGGCTTAAATAGGCAGAGAGATGAGGCGAAGGCATCCTGAAAGCTTGGTTATTCCCACAGCAGGGGTCAGAGTGGTAAGAGCCTAGTGGCTGGAAAGTACAGGGTATGTACTTTTCTGGGAAAAGGGGAACCAGCCTGGCTTAAGGGGAAAGTACCTTTGAGGAAAGAGGCAAATAAGGCAACAAAAACCTCACGAGAAGACTAAGCTGACATCCAAAAACAGGAAGGCAGGTGTGGCTGGTCCCAAACCAAATACAGTTCACGGCTCACCTCTGTTCTTTCAGCCATGAAATTAAGGACACAGCGATCACACATTAATGAAATGCGGATGCTTGGCTCTATGAGCAGAGTAATATCCCTTCTAAGTATGTAAAACTGAGGTACTACAGGGCCGCATGAAATAACACAGTGAAACACCCCAGCTGCCCGAGAGCAGAGTGCCCGCAAGGGCATGGTGATTAGGGACACGAGCAGAGGAGGCAGACTTGGGCTCGAAGTCTGGTCGTAGGACTGGCAGTGGCAGCCTACAGAAATGGCTGACCTCTTCTCAGCCTCGGTTTCCTCATCTGTAAAGACACTCACAGTCTTTACTCTGTACATTTGCTGTGAGAATTAAACGAGAATCCACATAAAATGCTCAGACAGTGCCTGACCTAGAGAGGGCACTCAATATGCGTTAGCTGTTGTTGTTAATATTATTATTATTATATAGGGATCTAACTTTGTCGATACAAAATACTGTATCTAAACAGTGGAATACTGTGCAACCTGTACATGTAAAAGATTATTTACTTATATAAGAAAGTGGTGAAAATACACTGACAAGCAGGAGAGGGGAAAGCATGCTACAAGCAATGTTTACTAAGACTCCCTGTGCAGGCCCTGACCGGTGAGGCTGTCGGCTGGGCGCTGTCCGGCAAGCCGGAAGGTCTCGGTTCGATTCCCAGTTGAACGGAGCACATGCTGAAGTTGTGGGTTTGGTCCCTGGTTGGGGCGCATACTAGAGGCAAGAGATCCAGGTTTCTCTCCCTCTTTCTCCCTCCCTCCCCCTCACTCTAAAAATAAATTAATAAAACCTTTTAAACAAGTTTTCCGGTGCATGATTTGGGAGTGAAAACAAACATGCATAAATGCAAAAACTGAAAAAACACACTCTTTCACCTCTACGTTTTTTCTGTTTCCTAAGAGGAGGAAAAAAGTTATTTAATGACAAAATAAAAGTGTAACACTACTTTCACTCTGGGCAAGCCTTTCCATTTTCCAAAGCTTTTTCATATGATCTCATTTTTACACTAATATAACTTTTACGGGCCACTCTTCAACTGCTTTTCTGCCAAATGCCTGTAAGTCAAAACCCTGAAATCCATCCACCTACCCCCAAAAGGGCAGTCCTTCCTCTAAGAGACCATCTTTCACTAATACTGTTGCTAACGACCAAGCAGCTGGTCTTCCCCAGTCTGATGGAGCAGGGACACATAAATCCATTTTTATAGCCAGTGCTTTAACAAGTCATCTCAAGAAGTGATGTTTAAGTTAATGATGCAATGTGGTAAAGCAGTACAAACCATTAGCTAAATCAGCGGTCTGAGTCACACATCCCGGGGCCTGGCTCACCTTGTCCGGCTGTCTGAGGCTGAGTACCCAGTATAACGGTTGTTCCCAATGCATGCCCCGTGCTGAGGTTCCGTGGTAAGCTGCTTCCCCACCAGCCACTCTCTCCCTCTTTGTTGCCAACAGAGCTGATTATCAGCTGCCCCCACGGCTCCCAGAACAAAATCCCCATCTCCCAGGCCTCTCCTGCACTAGCCATGGCGATGTGATCGATGACATTCGGACCGATCGATGCAGGCAGCTGTGTTGTGCTGAACTTCTGGGAGGTCAGTGGGAGAGAACTCGGCTACCGGAGCACTTCCGAGGTCTGCTCACCTCCTCCCCCAGGCCCGTGACTTAGACCAAAGAATAGCATCTCGGACTGTGAGGTGACCCCCGAGGATACGAGTGACGGATTGGGATGATAGAGTGCGAGCGAAATAGGGACCTGGGTCCCTGACGACGCTGTGGAGATGCCCCGAAACCTCCAGACTTCTTTTCAAAGATAAATCAACGTGTACCTTGTTTTCGCCAATGTTATTTTGTTTTGTTTTGTTTTTAGGTTACGTACAGTCAAACCTAAACACTGCGGATTATATATCAACATAGGATACCATATGCTATACAGATTTCACTGCCGCTAAACAACATATAACTTTTTTAAAGTAGGTGAACAGGATGATAAAACATTTTAATAAATTGCTTTTTTACTGAACCTTTTGCAACTGCTAGATGTTTATCACCGACTACTTTTTTTTCCAACAAAGACATCCCCCATATATACATACTCTTTTCTCTGGAGGTTCAAAATCAGCTAATACTCGTAATTCACAGAATTCTGCCCTCACATGACATTGACGAAAATCCAACTCTCTGGAGCCCCTAACAAAACCGAGAGAGACAGGACAGTATCCCCAGGTCTGCAAAGCACAAGGCAGTTATGACTCTCCAACAGGAGGCCAAGAAGAGGCATAACATTTTTGAAATGACTTCCAAGCCATGTACACACAGCCATGAAATAAGCACAACAGTGCCATCAAGGCTCACATTGGCTGTGCTGTATACAATCCCAGGCGCATAGCCACCCACAGACAACTGCCAAGGAGGCCCTTGCCCACCGTGTGAGATTCACAGCTAGCATCAACAGCAACACCAACCATGTTGCCCAGTGGCTCCAACATGAGCTGGACATCAATTATCTTGATGAGGTCCTTTAAAATACCATTCTATGTGTACGTCCAACACCCACCACAAGGCACACCTGTAGCTTCCCCCTTGGCAATCCTAAAACTCACTTAAGGATCAGGAAAGGATAAGGGCTTTGTTTCCTGGATGACAAAATGACATTCAGATCTCTTGCCATCTCCTGCTGACAGCAGAACCTTGACAAGTTAGCATTTCCTTCAGAAGAACTTAGGCTTTCAACCACAAATCTCATAAAAGGGAAACCTTGTATTTATAGCTTGAAATTACACCTAAATTTTAAACTTCATGGAGGAAATCATTAAGTTTCCTCCATGACAATTCCATCATCCTAGCCCAAGTCTCTAAGGGCTTGATATATAAGGTTAAAGCACTTGACTCAGTTCTCCCAGCATGATAAGGACATAAGACAAGAAAATAAAGACAACTCAGCTTCTATATCATTTTCATAACAATACATCTTTTTATTACCCCATCATCCAAAGCAATCTCTAGGTAGAAATTACTTTCAAAAGGGGTCACCAAAGTTTTAATCTACCTGATACATTTAAAGAGCAGAATTTTGGAGGCCCATGTGAGAGTAATCATAGGATAAAGAGGATAATGATGGAAGGAAAAGAGAAACCAGGCTTTATTCTATGGAACTTAAATCCTTAACATGCATTACATCTAAAATACATACTTAACATTCCATAATCTTGCAAGAATGAATTAGAAGGGGAAGAGGGTGCAGGTGGAAGAGGCAAGGGTAATAAAAGCTACTTAAACTAAGTTGGAAAGTATATCTATACACCTAAAAACCACATACGCTCTGAAAATGTATGGAAGGAATGCCATATGTAAATTATACTCTCTGAAGGAAAACCTTATAGGTTATTTTTCTTTCCTTTCTGTTCACCTACACTTTCTAATTTTTGTACAACAAAAACACTTACTACTTACATAATTTTAAATGCATTTTCTTAAACAGATTCACATTAGCATCAACAGAAAAGTAAGACTGTAGCCTGGAATAGCCCAGAATAAAACGAAGCCTGAAGGATTTCTGGGCTCAAAGCTGAAGGGGTACCGAGAGTGAAGTTCCTGGGCCCACGCAACCCCCACAGTCCTAGCACCCCCTGACACCCCGACAGGGTGCTCACAGGGGGTGAGCACCTTACCATTTACCACACAGTGTAGTGGAGAGAAAACACAAATGACCACACGAAAGAAGCCTATTTCCAGTACCTGCTAGTTGCGCCAAGGAAAGAGACGGAAGCGTCTACAACTCACCACTTAATTATGTCTAACACTCGCTTTACAACCCAGTTGATGGATCACGGATGTGTAATAAACAGTTCCTTCTCCGTGCCCTGCTATTAAACTCTAGGTAATTATGACAATTAATTAATACTACCTCTAGGCTATCAGGAAGTCTGTAATACTACCAGCCAGGTCACGCTCTCCAAGTTGACACTGCCACCTGAATCGGCCTCACAGCTTAAACTACATGCCTCCTCTTCCTTAGCGCCCCTTCTCTGGCGGGCAGCTCAGGCTGGGTGTTTGGACAGAAATGCAAACAGGTGGCACAGGTGTGCTTCACCTGATGTTCCATGAAAGAGGAAAACCCCTTTTGTGATTACAGACACACTTCCCTGAAGGGGAAAAATAAATCTATGCTGTTGTGCAGTGTTTTTGCACACCACATCAGAAGTACACACTGCCGAACCTGCCTGCTCACGTGAGCTCAGAATCACCCCAACCCCTCAGGTGTCTCATTCTTCTCTCCCTAAACCAATTTTCCCAGCCCTCATTGCGGCCCTACATCTCAGCTCAAGGATGGAACGGTTTTAAGCAAGGAGTTTCACTGTCCACTAAGATTCCTCTAGGAATCCACTCCAGCTGAAGCCACGGCCTGAGGCAGAATGTGCCCTTAAGCCCCCCAGCTCCCCAGCCCCCTCCCTTCATACTCACTGTTGCTGGACTTAAGGTCGCGGTGGATGATGGGGACAATCGCCTCATCATGTAAGTAGTTCATGCCTCTGGCAATCTGCACGGCCCAGTTCACCAGGATGTCTGGGGGGATCCTCTTCCCAGATAACACTCTATTCAAAGGTCCTCCACGAGCAAACTCCATGACCAAGCAGAGGTTGGGTTCCTTCAGACACACCCCCCTAAGAGCAATGATGTTGGGGTGCTTCAGCATGGCGAAGAGCTTGGCCTCCTGGCGAACGTTCTCTATGGTCTGGCTGATGTCCTCATCAGGATCGTGGCGAGCTGCTTTCACCGCGACCTCGTCCCCTACCCAGAAAGCACGATAGACTTTCCCAAAGCCCCCGATGCCAATAATCTCTTCCAGGGTTAGCTCCGCAAAATCAATCTCTAACACTGAGAGGAGAAGGAAGAGAGAAAAAAAAAGCAAATCAAAAGCATTCTGAAAACACCATCTAATCACCGATTTGCCCAGATGGGTAAACATGGCAAGTGGTCTGTTCCTTGGGCTTTTCTGTCTTCCCACTACAAGGTAAAATAAACGCCTTTGGGCAGGAAGTGTGATGAACTTAGTCTCTGTGGCAGTATGCTCAGTAACTAGCACACAGACCTTGGACTAGACATGGTGCTGCTGTGTGAGCAAAGTGCGGTCGTATGTTTTTCTCATGAAAACCCTGTTTCCTGTCTTCTTAGTCTCACTCTCTTTACCCGACTGACTCACGCTCATCTCTCAGGTCTCAGCTTCACCATCCATTTCCTAGAGGAACTCTTCCTGACCCCCAGCTAAATGCGATCAGGCCCCACCAAACACTTCCATAGCAGTCTCTATTTGGCAACACGCAACACAGTTACAATTACTTGTTCAAAGCCCGTTGTGCCGTGCCACTAGATTGCAAGACCCACAAGGGTGGATTCTGTCTGCCTTATTCACCACCGCACTCATCATGCTGAATATTCGGCAGGTGAAGTAAAATGGATGCTGAGCGGCAGGGTTATATACCTCAGTAGGAAATAAACCAAACTTAGATCTGAAAGAAAAAATTAAATTGGACCTCCTAAAACAAGTACAGAGAATAGTATGTACTTTGGCAACACACACACATACACACAAAGAAAAAAAAAACAACTTTCTAAAAAACTAAGAAAACAAAAACATGTTTCTGAACTTTAGGCAAGACCAAAAGAGGAACTGCCCGCTGCTTCCTTCCACAGCCAGCCTCACAATGATTCCATTCTCCACTCGGAAGCTGGTGGTGTCCCAAACTACGTTCTTGCTTAATCACAGTGCTTCTGTCCTATTGAGGGTTGATACTCATTTGTATTTTGTAATGCAACTGGCAGGCTGTACAAAGAAAACTCTTACGAAAAGTTAGTTGGACTGTCTTCAGGTATATAAAAAGTACAGCCCACCCTGACTCCAAAAGTTCTAAGTGTTCAAGCTTATCACCCCATCCAGCACTTTTCCTAAAGAATATACAGTATGGCAGGCCCTGCAGACTAGCAATCAGCGTCCTTTCTGAAATGCTTCTGGCATGCCTCTCAGGACTACAAATGTCAGAAAGCTGAAAGCTACATTTCCCAGACTCCCTAACATCTGGAGTTCTGGACGCAGATTAGGTTCCGCCAATTAGACGCAGAAGATTATAAGGCAGAAGTGAGATGGAGACCATCTTCTTGCTGCTTCTCCTAGCAAGCACGGCTGTGGGGAAGTGGGGTTTTTCCACAACAGCACGCCAGTGTCCAGTCACTAGCTCTGTGGACGTGGAGAGGCATGCTGCAAGGCCAAGCAGTTGCCTCATCTTGGACTGCAACAACAACCGAGTGTTCTTGAAGTCAACAGCTTCAATGGCAGCTCCTGATTCTGCACCTTCCCAGTTAGAGAAGTAGAAGTTTGCCTGGTGAGCCAGGTCTGTGATGTTCTGGGAGTTTTACCCACCTGATCATCCCTTCCCCCTACCCTCCCAATACTTCTGTAAATTCCTAATTTCCTGAGCTCCAGCACTTTCTGCTAAAACAGCTTGAGAGTTTCTAGGTCCTAAAATGAAATCTGACATTACTAATATTTGCCTTATTGCAATCATATGAATGAGGAAAAAATATGCCTATGCTAAACAGAGATTAGAAACCCTCTTGAAGAAATATACATTACATTAGGAGTCTCCTAGATCATGGAGGAAAGGAACATTCATTATTTCTAAAAGCTTTTATACATCTTATTTAACTGAATATCTGAATTCTTCTTACGGGAATGAACTGTTGTACTTTCTCTTGTACCCTGCCTTCTTCCCTTTGGTCTGAAGCATAGTTGTGAACACACAGGACGTATTAAATATTTATTTATATGTATAAGGAGTTTAAAGATGGGACTCCGAACTAGGGTGCTGAAAGGACAGCTCCTCTAGTGGCATTTTTCAGTAGATGGAAAATGTCTGCGGGGAAGGCAAAGCAACGGTCTTGTTCTGGGTAGAACATAAATGCTCAGGTTTTTGCTATTTAGTTAAGAAATATTATGACCGGACTTCAAGAAAAGTGTGCAACACCGCTTACAAGCAGATAGAAGACAGAACAGAGGGGGATGTGGGCAAGAGAGGACAGCTCTTTCTTTTCCCTTCCCTGCTAAGAAGTCCCGTGGAGTAAGAACTAGACCTTCAGCTGCACCTGACAGGGTGTGGGGCTCTCCTTCCCTTCCCTGCTCCAGGCAAGACCTGGTTTTCAGTAAGAATCAGGTCAAGCTGCATTCATCAGATTTCTCAGTTTCTATGGAAGGACATTTCCAGGAATAGCAGGAACGAAACCTTATTTCTTTCATTTTCAAAGTGAAGATGTTATTCCCTCTCAATAGTATCCTTGGAAATGTATAGGCATATTCTGGTGGGTTTTAGCAAGCAAGTGGTACATATCTTACTCATTTAAAAATCTTAAGTACATCTGAAAATGCACCCTTATGTTTCTAGTGGGTGCAAGGAAAAAAGTAAATTTGTAATAACCTTAACACATCCCCTGCTTGAAAACAGATACAACTCTCCTATAGGAGAAACTTTTAAAACTATGCATGTATCTACCAAGATGATAAATTTAGAATTATATTTTCATGTTTTTCTAAAATAAGGAAGATGAGGGAGCTCCTGGGCTATTTAAAAAAAAGATGTTATTTATTTTTAGAGAGAGAGGAAGGGAAGGAGAAGGAGAAAAACATCAATGTGTGAGAGAAACACCCATCAGTTGCCTCTTGTTCACCCCCAATCAGGGTCCTGGCCCACAACCCAGGCATGTGTCCTGACAGAGAATCGAACCGGCAACCTTTTGGTTTGCAGGATGACGCCTAACCACTGAGCCATACAAGCCAGGGCACCTTGTGGGCTATTTTTATTTGCCAGCCTCATGGAGAGCTATACTCTACTACCTACTTTGGAGGGGATAAAAGCACAATATTAATGTCAGCTGATTTATAATATTGCTATTATATTGTTCTTTGTCGTAAGATTTAACCATTTCCTCCTCTTCTGTTTTGAATAAAGTATGAAACAAAATTTTCAGTTCGAAAGTAGTATTTAAAACTAAAACAGAACATTACTACTCAATGCTTTCTGTTCACAATCTAAGATCACTATTCATGCCCCAGAGGGGAAGTTCAAAAGGGTAACTGGGGAAAAGCTACCAGTGGCTCATTTTCATTCCAAATCTTTGGAGAAAGGTTGTCCATCACCTTTAATTTCTCGGTGACACTAACTGAACTGGTGGACATAGCACACAGATCAGCATGGCCACCAGTCAGCAACGCCCAGCATTCACCTTTATCAAAGCACTGAAAGTATATATTCACACTACCAATCTCCCTCCTGTGTGACTTATAACCACCTCCGTACCTTATCATTTCTTTATCCCTGGGTAATTAACACAGTCTCCATTTTTCACTAGGTCCTCTGATTGGTTTTTTACTGGAACTATGTTTTCTGAATTATCAAGAATTCATTCCAGTCAAGATCAGAACTCCTGGTGATGCTAAATAACTTATCAGAACTTTCAAATGCCATATGTTCATCAAGTCAGTTCTTTCAATAAGCACAAGGTACTTCCTACTTTCTCACCATCTCCGCTCTAGGTGTAGGAATCTACCCTATGCAAGGTAACTTGTGTTCAGTAAAAATTAAGTCCTGGGCACCTAAGGGAGGAGTGTCTAATGTAACACACTGGACATGTCTGGCTTTCTGTGGCTGGGTTCTTGCAGCCTATGTGGTATTCACTCCTGACTGCTCTGACAGCAGGGACCCCAGACAGTAAGGGAACTAAGTTCTTGCTCATGAGCCTCACATGGCCTTCTGCTCTGACATTAGCTGTTCCTGAAAAACAAAAAGAAATCACAAACTTTGCTCACAAAACACCTGAAAATCTGCCTTATGTTTAAAACTACACTGTTTTCTAACACACCAGGCCATACTTCCAATATTTCTTCCAATGGGTGACCAAGTTCATCTTCAACAATATTTCAGACACTATGCTGGGACCCTTGGCCTTCATCTTCCCAGTACTAGTGCCAAAAGGATATAACACCTAGAAACAACTTAAAATGATCTGTTGCCTCCATGTACTATCAAATGTAGAAACAAAGTTTTTAATTGAATGAGAGGGAGAGAGAAAAGAATAAAAAATTCGAACATCAATTTGACAGTCAAAACGCCAATAAAAAAAAGTAGAAAAACAGGGTAAGCGATTACGAACTTGATATTAAGTGATGGTATTTAGTAAATATTGTAAGATAATAACACAATTGTTGGGGTGAAAATAAGTTACAAGGCCAGAAGGTTAACTGTCATAAATGAAATTTTAAAACTAAATGTTTGAAGCTGGCCATTGGTGATGATTTCTTAATCAACTAAGATGTAAAATGTACAGAATATGGAATAAAGATAAATATGTATTAACAATACCTTTTTAACAGAAAAGAAATTACAGAAACCCTCAAATACAAAATAGTGCAAACTGTACCACGAGATGTCTACATCTTTCTGCTAAAACCACTTAGCATCATTGGTTAAGGGACTTTAATAGCAACTTAACTCCTTTGAAAAAAACAAAGGAAATTTCATTACAGGGTGTGAAACGGGGGACTCCTGGGAGATCCGTGAAAACCAGGACACTGCAAGAAAGGCCCTGGAAGGGACCTCTGGGCAAGTGTCCCCTGGGATTTAGCAAATACCAAATATAGGCAAGGATCTAGGGTGAGAAGAAAAAGGGAAATGTGTTGTCTTAACATCCTGAGCGCCAAGGGACTAGGATTTAGCCACTGTATCCTGACCTCCAGATCTCACGTGGGAGAATGACACAGTTTTCCCTCTCTAATCATTTCTCCTCCCATCACCTGCCCCTCCACACAACACACACCCTTCTTAGCACATTATTCAGTGAGACTCCTGAAGGTACAACTTCTGAGTTACAAGATTAGGATCCAAGAAATCCACACGACATTTCAAAGACACTTCGGTCCTGAGTTCACACAGGCTTCCGGGACTTGTGAGCCAACCCAGCCCTGCGGGAGACAACCCCCATCTCCTTCAAAGCAAATGCCTTTAAGAGGCGGGGACAGCCGACAGAAGAGGCCGGGAGGTCCCAGACTTGGGGACTAAGGTTACAACAGAAACTACCAGCTTGCCTGAAATTCTTCCAGATTTTTTTCGGGGCGGGGGGTGGGGGGTGCGAAATGGGGAGATTCTCATGCTGGAGCTTCAGGAACTGGAATCAGCAGCTGCTGCTGAGGTGGTCAGATCAAGGTTAAGAAGCCCATGCGCTTGAGCCTGCAGGCAAGGCCTGCGGCGTCTCTATCTTACCCATAGCACCCACCAAAGCCCCTGCGGCCCGAGCGCGCGCGCTCACATACCTACCCCCCAGGTGAACCATTCCCCACTCACAACCTAACCCTTGAGGAGGGCTCCCATCTCTACGCGACTAACCCCCGGCCTCAATCATTCCCTCCTCCCCGCCGGGGTCCCGGGCCCCGCCTTCGCCTTACACTGAATGGGCGGGTAGCAACTGGGGTCCTCGCCGCCAGGCTGGCAGCGGCTGGAGAAGGCGCTGCGCGGGGTCACATAGTTGCTGGGGAAGATGCCCACCCGCTGGTTCAGCTGCCCAGTCCACCAGCCTTCGTCGCCGGACACCTGCGAGTCCTTGGACAGCACCTCCACCACGTCGCCCAACCGCAGGGTCAGTTCGTCCTCGCCCGCCGCCTCGTACTCGAAAACGGCGGTCCAGTAGGGCAGTGGCGCGTCGGAGCCCAGCTCCCTGGGGGCCACCGCCGCTTCCTCCTCTTCTTCCTCCTCCTCCTCGGCCCCGGCCCCCGCTCCATCCTCCCCCGGCGGGGCGGCAGCCGCGGCGCTCGCCAGGCAGCCGAGAAGCGCTCTGGAGGGCTCCATGGAGCGGCCGATCCATAGGGTGCGGGGCTGCCGCCGCCCGCAGGAGCCGCCGCCGCCTATTGTTCATGCGGCTCCGCAGAGCTGGGGGGACCCCCTCCCCCGACGGCGGCCGCAGGTAGGGCCCGGGATGGCTGGGCGGAGAGAGCGGGCTGCCTGGGGCTAGCGCGGCAAGTGCAACGAGCCCGTGTGCTCACCGCAGCATCGGGGCGCGGCGGGTTGGAGCCCCGCCTGCGCGCTCACCCGCTGGGGGCCACCTGCCCACCTCCGCGTAGACTACCTGCTCCCGCAGCTGGTGCCCGCCGCCGCCCGCCTGCGGCCGCTCCCCTCTGCGCGCCGCGCCCCGCCCCCGGAGCCGGCCACCCGCCCAGGACCACCTGACGCGGGCCTGGCTCCGCCTCAGCCCTGCGGAACCGAAGGGCGGAGCTTCCCAGAACCCGGACCCGCCCCTGCTCCAACCCGCCTTCCCGTTGGCCGCCGCCGACCAGTTCGCAGGTTTCCCCCGCCTCCCGCGGTGGTTGAAGCACGCACTCGCACTCTAGCCACCCAGCCCGCCCCTCTCCACTCCTGGCGCCTACGTCGATCGCCCCGCTCGTTCCCGCCCTCTTTTGCCGGCTCCCTCATTCTCAAACCCCAGGTCACGCAGTTCTCTCTCCCATTGGCCAGCTGCAGCTCCAACCATTGGCCCGATGTACCTGTCCATTTCCTGGGAGAGTTCAACACCTCCCGGCTGGAAGAGGCTGCAGCCTCATTGGGTGCATGGGAGGCATGGGTGGATCCTAAAAGGTAAAGCCAGGACTTCATTCATTCCAAAAGGGCTGAAGGATCCTCTTCCCTTTGTTTGCGGTGGACGGGTACGGGCTGTTAGGCGGCACCGGTGTTTTTCATCATACAGTGAGTTTTTGAACGTGAGCAAAAGAGAAGGGAGCTGAGCTGCACCCCCTGGGAGAGCTTGTTCTTCACCTCCCTCTCCTACAGTTAGATTCTTCCCGCTTGGATCTGCCTTTGCCCTTCCTAGTCCAGCCAGGTGGAGCAGCTTCAGCTCCACCGGACTGAGTTACATCCCTCCACCCCATCTCCTTAACCTTTCATTTCCTAGTTCAAGGCCCATTGGAATGTTCTTTAGAAGCTCTTAAAACTACAGTTCTCGCCTTTATGAAGAGGGCACACAACCCTCCCTTTCCTGGGTGCCTGTAAGAAGAGATTCCAATACAGTTATTTTTAGAAATCAGGAAGACTAGATACCACCTTACAGGGACTTCAAAACTATGAGGCCGGAAAAACTATGGCGAAATCGGCTTGGTCTCTCTGAAGAGACAACTATTTTACAATCATGGGTTTCTTTCACCTGGGTGAAAGAAACTGCACCTCGGGTCATGGTGACCTGTATAGAAATCAGGTTAAGAACCAAAGTAGACAAAAAAGAAGGAGGCGAAGGAGAAGAACCAAGGCAGAACATACATACAAGGTGATACTGCTGTCCAAGACAATGCTGCAGTTCATGACCAAGGGCTGCCCATTTTCTCCATCCTCTTGTGATCCCCCGTTTCTCGAACATTAAGGAAGAATGAGATAGGTGGTCCCTACTATTTCTTCTGTGCTTTAGTCGTATCATAACAGTGAAGATTTCCAATGAGAAGGCTTTTCTGGCATTTCGAAACAACTCAGCCCTGCAAGACCTCGCCCAATCTCTACCAAACTGCCTCACCCTTTCCCCTTTAGTGGTAAGAACAGATACGATTTATTTAGCAAGATTTAGTGCTTCACTGAGTATTTTTTTGTTTAATGTTATCAATAGTTTGGGTTAATTCTTGGACAAACCGTGGAGACAGTGGGGTGATTTGAAAAGATGGCAGGGCTGGCATCTTCGGCTCCTCTGTCAGCAGCTGCATGATCTTGGGGAAGGACTAAGGTCACAGTGCAGCGCGCTCATCCACAGGGTGAGTGAGTGAGTGAGTGAGTAGACTGGAAGGTCTGCCATGTTCCTTGCAGGCCTGACGTTCTGCAGCGCGCGCACGAGTGTGGCCGCACTGTATACCCACACATGTGAGGTCTTGAGGAAGAGGGGTTTGAGTACTGTTCTGAAAAGTGTCCAGAGCAGGTATTGAGAAAGGACCTCGGAGTAGGTGCCCTAAAACAATGTTTAGGTTCTTGCTCATAGGTTCGGTGAACTGTGAAAGATATGGATGAGTCTCTGAATCAGTTCTCTAGGTTTTGTTTAAGACAAACTCTTCCACCCCCAAGCAGAACAGAAGAGGATGATGGAGATAGAGGTATTTTGTGTTTTTAAAAAGACCATAAGGAAAAAGTATTTCTTGATAAAAGTTTATTCTGGAGGTAAAAGGAATTTTACAAAATGGTGTAGACATACACAGAGAGAAACCGAAAAAGAACCACTGGAAAGATATAGAGAAAAATTTTCTGTGGTAGATCTCTTTGAAGTAGTAGGATTAAGAGTAATTGGGCAATGTTTATTGGCCTCTTGTTTATCTGTATGTGTTACTATATAGTTTTGTGGCTCTTCATTTCTCCCTCACCCAGAGGAGAATGGGAAAAATTTCTTGATCCCTCTCAGTACGGAAAGTCTAAATCCCCTTATAATTTAAATCTTTAATACCATAGCACGTGTATAGGGCGTAGTGAGGAGTCATTCATCAAACATTTCAAGAAGTCTTTCAGTGAATACTTGTACAATGGATAAGTGATAGGAATTCAAATGAGGGAATATTCTTCAGTCTGTGTTTGTCTAGCAGGGTTTCATGGAAGAGGCAGAGCCCAAATTGGTCCTGGAGGGGTTCAGGATGGAGCCAGGAAAGGAGGGAGGATGCGGGCGGAGCCAGAGGTGGAATAAAAAGATGAAAAGGAACTCAGAAAAGATAGGTTGAAACCAGATTGAAGAGGGCCTTGTAATCACTTGATTCACACTAATAATTATTTATTGTATTTTGCCATGTGTGATGAACACTATTCTGCCAAAATTTTTGAAGGAATAATAAGGATGTGCATTGTACATAAGTAATACCTGAAATACCTTGTATCTGTTCTTGTGTTTTGTAGTTCTTTGTTATGTAAAATGTCTTGTACCATAATATGTTCAAAAATAAATGCTGAAATACCTTTATAATAAACAAGTGTCTAAATATAAACACATAAATAATTGAATTGAAAAATTAAAACGAAAGATTTTTTTTCCTGAAAGTTTGGGCCAAAAATGTGGGTGTGCATCATACATGGCAAAATATGGGTAATTGGTTGTTTGTAATGATTTAACTCCAGTTTGTTTGCCATAAGGGCAGGGACCCATCTGTCTGGCTGACTACGGTTCTCCCAGTACCTAGAGAGGGCCTACCAGTAAATGACTCTCAGTATGTATTTGTGAATGAATGGCTGGCTTGAGTACCCAGTTAAGAAGCCTGGGTTTTGTTCAGCAATAGAGGTTATTACTGAAAGCTTTTGAGCCAGGCTGTGGAGTGATCAAGTGTTACTCTCACTGTGCCTAGAATAGATGAGAAATGCATAACGAGGTGCTTAAGTTGGGTAGTGACGGATGTATACAACTTGATTAGTGGAGAACAGAAAGTGCGAGGCTGAAAAGTAATGTAATGTATAGCACTAATAGAAATACCAGTCTGAGAAGAGGAGCGAGTACAGAAACGGAGTGATAGGAAATAAAATTGACTAAATAAAAGAAGGGCAGATTGCAAAGACTTGAAAACTAGATAGAATTACCAAGATTTTACCACAATTAAGTTCTTCAGCAGGGCCCTACCCAGCGTGGCTCAGTGGGTTGGGCATCCTCCTGCGAAGTGAAGGTCTCCAGTTTGATTATTGGCCGGGGTCTGTGCCTGGATTGCGTGCCAGGCCCCCAGTTGGGGGCATGCAAGAAGCAACTGATCGATGTTTCTCTCCCTCTCGCCCTCCCTCTCTTTCCCTCTCTCTGAAAAAAATTTTTTGAAAAAAAGCAAATAAAAAGTTCTTGAGCAGGGGTTGACAAATGTCACCCCCCAAAAAGGACCGTTTCCTCTACCTCATTCAAAAGCATAGCATAATACATATTATAGCACTTATCCATTCAACAAATATTTACTAAATGGCTTTTTGAAATGTTTGATGAATGACTGCTCATGAGGTCCTAAATACATGCTATAGTATTAAAGATTCAAATCATATGGGAGTTAGACTTCTCCTACGGAGAGGAATCAAGAATTTTATATAGTAGTAGTACAGCTTGGCACCACTAGACATACATCTGAAGATCATGATTTATTGTGGTTCTTTTCATTAAAAACCGTGTGACTTTGGGCAAGGTGTCTGTTTGGACCTCAGTTTCCTCACTTTTAAATAGGTGTAAAATAGAAACTGCTGCTTCTAGAGGTTTATAGAATTAAATGAAAGAAAAGTTGTTAGCATGCTGCTTAGAATCTACTAATAACTGGACAGATTTACTTCCTTCTTTCCTCTGCCCATCGCTGTCAGAAACATCTTTAATTGCACCCCAGAAAACTGCAAAAGCTTCTTGACTAGAAATTGAACTAGGGGTTCTCTCTTTAAAAAGGGAGGGTGGTGGGAAAGGAAAAAAAAAGAGAGAGAGAGAGAGAGAGAAGGAAGGAAGAAAGGGAGGGAGGACTAAACAATTTTTAAAAAGGGAGGGAGGGAGGATGATGGGATTAGGAGTTATTTTTTTTGTCCTTTGACCCAGAATATTCAATATTTTCTATCATTAAAATGTACTGATTTTCTCATCAGAAAGTATATTATTGTTAATGATGATCATGAAAATTTTTAATGAGCCCTGACCAGTGTGGCTCAGGTGGGCATCATCCCACAAAGCGAAAGGTCATTGGTTCTATTCCCTGTCAGGACACACGCCGGGGTTGCAGGTTCAGTCCCCGGCTGGGGGGTGTAGGAGAGGCAACCCAGTCAATGTTTCTCTCCCTCTCTTTCTCCCTCTCTCCCTAAAAATAAATAAATAAATCTAAAAAAATGTTAATGACATGGAAATATGCATAATATAATGATTAATGAAAAAGTAGTGAAAAAACCCCTTATACACTATGACCACAAATGTGTGTGGTCATGTGTTTGTGTAGTATCAGAACCTTTTTATTGTATTAGTCATTTCTGAGCTGAGTGGCGGAATATGGGTAATTTGGATTGCCTTCATCTTCATTTTACTTTTGAACATTTTCCCATATAGCTAAAATAACCATGTGATACTTTTATAATTAGGATAAACATCCACAAATCATTTTTTTTAAGATTTTATTTATTTTTTAGAGAGGGAAGGGAGGGAGAAAGAGAGAGAGAGAGAAACATCAATGTGCGGTTGCTGGGAGACATGGCCTGCAACCCAGGCATGTGCCCTGACTGGGAATCGAACCTGCGATGCCTGGTTCGCAGCCCGCGCTCAATCCACTGAGCTACACCAGCCAGGGCTCCACAAATCATTTTTATGAAATAAATTTCAAGCAGAAAGCTCTATTGTTTGTTGGGGAGATGGTAGAAGAGGGGATAAAACTAGAACCAGAGGATGACAATAATAATAATATTAACGACAATGATAGTAGCCATTAATGATAATGGCTACTATGAATTGAGGGCTTACTGGATGTCATGCACTGTTTACAATGTTTTATAATTTTATTTATCAGTTTTTTAGAGAAAGAAGTGGGGAGAGAGAGAAATATCACTCCCATTCGTTGGTTGATTCTGGTATGTGCCCTGACTGGGGATCGAACCTGCAACCTTGGTGTATTTGGACTGCTCCAACCAATTTAGCTACGTGGACAGGGCCTGTTTACAATATTTTCTATTTATCAGAGTCTTCAACAGTTCTTCCAAGCAAACAGAAATGTCCTGGAATATAAATAGTTCAGTCTTTCCCTATCATTCCTGCTTCCTAGATGGAACATTGCTGGTTATGTGCAGACAGATATGTGACTACATACTTAGAACTAATTTAATGTAGCTGTGACCTCACTCACCTAACACTAGTATAAACTTGTCTTATTCTTCAGCTTTTCACAGCTTGGTCTTTTAACCACGTTGGTGACAAAGATTTAGTTGAAACTTCAGCTCACTGTTTTGTTTTTGAGATTTATGCCTTCTATTTGAAAAAAATCCATTTAAAGATTTTTATCAGTTTTTATTTAAACAAACCAGTAATATCTGATGCTCACGCAACTCACAGTTGAAAATATTTCACTGGCGCAAGCTGTTTAGTTAAGGACTTGGAGCGTGTCCTTAGAGACAATGATAGACAACTACGCCACCGTGTGGTATTGAGGAGGTATAGCGGCCACTTTGGGGTTTTTTGTTTGGGCTTTTTGTTTTGTTTTGTTTTTTTGGTAAGGAAATTTTTTTTTTTTTTTTTTAGTTTTCCGCTTCTAGCCCTGAAAGTAACCAGGGTGGTCTCTGGGAGGAGCTCTTTCAATTTGTTGTTGTGGAAACCAAGCCTCAGATAAGCAGAATCACTAGAGTTTGAACCTTAATCTTCAGATGGGCCCTTTTCAGACTGTTTCTTGCCACACAGTGCTTCCAGTTCTTCAGGTTAATTTAAGGATATCTGCCTGTCAGCTACAGGGAGCCCAAGAACTCTCTCATGCAAAAAGTCAGTTTTGCATTCAAGATACTGAAGCCTGGAGAGGATGCATAACTTGCTAAGTGTCCACAGTCATTTTGAGCCCCCGGGTTTTTTGCTGCATTTACTCGTTTACTCACTAACTATTCATCCATGTGTCTGCTGTGTGTCAGGGGCTGTCCGAGGCACTGATAATACCATAGTAGACAAACCAGACAAACTAGACAAAAGTTCCTTTATAAATCTCATTTTCTAATAGGGGAGACAGACCGATAGGATAAACAAGTAAAATACATCATATAATATAATATTAAAGAGATAAGTACTGAAGAGGAAAAAGGGGGAGGGGAGGGAAATGAATGTTCTGCATGGTTACATTTCAGAGTGGCCAGAAAAGTCCTAGCAAGGTGAGTTTTGAAATAAAGATCTGAAGGAACTGAGGGAACCAGCCATACAGATACCAGGGAAGCGTACACAGGCAGAGGAAACCACAGTGCACAGGCCCTGAGGCAGGACAGTACCTGTGTATTCAAGAAAAGAGCAAGGAGGCTTACCTAGCAGGAATGAGAGTTCCGGGGTAGTAAGAGGTAGGAGAGATAAGGTTGGGGGAGGGGGCTGATCATGTGGGACTTTCGGATCAAAGGAGGACTTTGGCTTTTACTCTGAAGGAGATGGGAGCTATGTAAGACTTTTAAGCAGGGCAGGGGGTGTGTGTGTGGTCTGACTGTATAACACCCAGGCTGTTAGGTTCTCAGTGGGCTGCAGAAAGCAAGGGCAAGCACATGAGATAAGGGTGCTCTTCAATAATCCTGGAAAGAGACAACTGCAGGTTAAACCAGGAATGCAATAGTGGATACGGCAAAAGGTGGTAAGAATTTAAAACGTTTTGAGGATAGAGCAACTAGCTTTGCTGATGTATCTGAAGGGGTATGAAGGAAAGAGAGGGTCAAGGATGACACCCAGGCTTTTGGACTGATCCTTGGGAAGCATAGCATTGCCATTAAAGGAGACTGGGGAACATCTCGGCAGCTTACTGTTAGACACACGAAGTGTGAGATCACTGCTCCACACCCAAGTGGAGATGCCAGGAAGACAGGTGATTATGTAGGCCTGGAGTTCGGCCAAGAACTGTTAAGTTCTAACAGTCCAGTCAGTGAAAGCCTTGACTCCATAAAGTGTCTAAGGGCATCATGACGATTAGAAAACATTTGGGGCCAAATGGTAAAATAATTCCAGTTTTAGCACTTGACTTTCCAGATTTCTACCCAAAGAAACCTTTTCAAGAGGCTCTGCCCCACATATGTGAAGACTGAAACTTTTGCCCACGGACATGAGACACAAGTCTCTTGACGAGGTTAGATCTTTAGGACAATGTGTGCGCGTGTTCTCTGGGTTAACGGAGGGACCCCTGTGCGAGGTCAGTGGGGAGCCCAGAGGGGAGCCTGTCCAGTCAGTGGAACTCCAGGCAAACTGTTTTGTGCTTCCTGTTTTACTAAAGGGGGAGAAGAACCCAGTTTGCAGACTCTCCTTGGATGCTCAGGTCAAGTGCGATTTCATGCAGCTGTGTGACCTGTCTCTATTATTTTATTACCTACTTTTAACTCATGCCCCTTCATCCCTCACCCTCTTCCCCATGTAGCTCTGTATGTGATGGAATTGACATTCTTTCTTTTGTATCATGTCCTCTGTTGGGGACAAGGGCCAGGGATGGCACAGCTTACCAAGTACCCTGAGTAGGTTAGGAGCTGATCCACGTGCACTCATTTAGTATGCAAAGACAATGCCACCTAGCCTGCCCACTGTGTCACCCATTATAACAACAACCAACATTTAACCAGAGTGTTGCAGTTCCAAAAACACTCTTACGTAGAGGCCCTGGTG
>PVIA01006917.1:0-93023 GCA_004024845.1 Tonatia bakeri | reverse complement strand
TTCAGAAGAAAAAAAGAAGGAGCTCCTACCCTTTGTGACAGCATGGATGGAACTGGGAAGCATTATGCTCAGCAAAATCAGCCAGGTGGTGAAAGACAGATACCATACGATCTTACCTTTAACAGGAACCTAATCAACAAAACAAACAAAGAAGCAAATTATAACAAAAGACATTGAAACAGAGAAAAGGCTGACAGTGTTCAGACTGGAGAGGTAGGCTATTTCAGGGAAATTTCAGGGGAAAGGAGAGGGGTTTACAGGAACAAGTGTAAGGGACACATGGAAAAAACTAGGGGTGAGTGGAAATGGGAGGGAGGAGGGGAGGGCTGGGTGGGTGGGTTGGGATGGGAGCAAAAGATAGAAAATTGTACTTCAAGAGCAATCAAAATAAAATTTTTAAAAAAGTAAAAAGTAGACAAAATACTATTAAAATAAAAGATGTAAGAATAATGAAAAAAGTAATAATACTAATATGCAATAACTTCCCGGTTCTCTGTAATAGCAAAGTGAAATTTGTCTCATTGTCTCAGTGGTTGGGATGACTTCTCTTTGGGTCCAACTCTGGTGTTTTCACAGTGCCAGTGTTTTGTTTGTTTGTTTGTTTTGGTTTGGTTTTTTATTGTCTCACTTGTGGGAATTCATAAATATAAAAATAGAAAAGAAGAAGATAGAAGGAAGAAGAGATAAAATTGGAAAGAAAGGAAGAAGGAATAAAACAAGAAATAAGGAAAGGACAAAAAAGAGTAGAAAGATAAAAATAATTAAAATAAAAAAGGAAAGAATTACTTTTAAAAAAAGTCTTTTGCATGTTTCAAATTGGTCAAACAGGTTTTGCTGGTCTTTCTGGCAGCAGCAGGCTGAGGGGCAATTGGTTTCGTTTTTCTTCCTTCCTGATCAGCAGTCAGCTTATGGCGCACACTCTCCCCAGGGCTAGTTGTGTGCCTCTCGCTAGAGTTACAGGTGTGGCCTGTGGGCCTTCAGCAGAGCACACTCTCCCTGGGTTGCAGGCATGCGCACACCGCCAGGCTGCCTCTGGTCCCTCAGATGCGGGCGCGTACTCTTCCCAGGGCTATGGGGGTGCATGGTACCCTCTGCGCTACATTGGGAGTACTGCCCAGCTGGGTTGGGAGGAGGCCATAGTCTCTGCTGCATGAGAATTCACTAAATAGCATCTTTTTTTCACTTTTTCTTTTTGAGAAATTCCTCCTACTCAAGTCTGCCACTCTGTACAGAGGCCTGACCTCTCACACTGCCCAATTCACCAATCAGATCAGGGACTATTCAAGTCAGGGCCCGTCAGGATCCAATTTTCCCTAGACGGCATCCACAGACTCCATGGGTGTTCACAGTCCCTGTTTGTTTGCCATTTAATCCTTATTCCCTTCTCTGTGACTTCAAGCAACCAGGTGTCTACTGGTGCTGTTCAAACCTTGTTTGGCATGGGAGGGAGCCATTGACCCGACTCTCTCCCAAGAACCCTGTGGCAGACCTTCCCGGCACAAGGACTGGTGCTGCAGACACCCTGGTCCCCAAGCTGGTCCCAGGGACCTTATTGTCCTGAAGCATTCTCCTTACTGTCTGGTTTTTCAATATCCACTACAGTTTTTGGTCTCCTATCTTCATGTATGCTGGGGTACTATTGGCTGTTTGCTCTGTTCCTCCACAGTTCAGCTAGGTTTTTCTCCCATGTGTAGGAGAAAGTGGAATACCGTCCCTCCTACCTTGTCACCATCTTCAGTCTCCTCTCCATTTCTCATTTTTATTTATTTTAAATTTTAATATATTAAGAAAAATTTTGCTTACTTAAAAATATTTTAGCACTTTATTCTACATTTTAGTAATTTTTGATTTTCATTTTTAATTAAAACATTTGTTTATTTTATTAAAAATTAAAATGTGGGTGATAAAATAAGCATAAAATTTAATTAAATAAAACAAAATATACCAATATTCTAGAATATAGAATATATTAAAATTATATTGCTGTATAAATATATTAAATGGGATAGAAAAATAATGACAATATTTAGAAAAAGTATGTGGCCTAGGACATAGTATATTCAGGATAATCCCATATACCTTGGTGGAAGGAAAGTTCTGAAAATAAATTCACCAAAATATTGTGTAAGATAGACATTACTGATGAATTTTATTTTTGTCATATTTTCTAAATTAAATACATAAACTATATTGTTTCAGTAGAAATTGTTAAAAATGAGAGATATCTGTGAGTATTAACAATGCATTTACTATTTAAAACCTTTTTCAGCAAACAAAATTAATTCAAATTAAGTTAAAATAAACCAACCATGAAGATCTAGTGTCTTTATTTAATAGTTACCTTTAAGTTATATATTTTGCCATATTTTATACATTTTTTCTCAAGTCTCTTGTCAAATTATCTAACTTGATTCTTTCATACTCATCACCTATATAAATGTTATACACCTATGGAGATGTTACCAATCTCTACCTTTCTGCGTTTTATCACAGCCCATCATAAACAGTACCAGTCATCCAGGCTTAAATGATCTCCTTTACTTTTAATTCCTAAGTAACTAACTCTGGCCTGTTTGGACTCAATATCATTTATACCAGAATTGAATTCTAGATTTTGAACTGTATGATTATGGAAAAATGTCTTTATCTATCTAAAACACAGTTTTATTTTTTATCATAATGGAATAATAATTGTACTTATCTTCTAGAATAGTCATAGAAATAATAAGATTATACTTACAGATTCATCATGGTGATTCATTGCCTATAATAAGTAATTATTACATTTTAATTTATTTTTTACCCTCTTCTATCATTGTACTCATACTCAGCGATCAATCCTTATATTGGTTAGCATTTTATAATTACTTCTAATGTGCTGTTTGTTCTATGTATTGCTTTTTTTAAAATATTCAGTTTTACTTGGAAGAGCAAGCATGAAACCATTGTAAGTTTATATCAAGGCAAAAATACATGAAGAAAAACTCAATCATCAATACTGATTCTTTCCTCCTGTGAAGCAACCAATGAACTTAGTTCATGTTAAGTTAGATTATATACTTTTCCAATTATCTCCAAGCACAAGCAAATAAGATTAAACAAATCTGATATATCTGTTGTTGTTTCTATTTCTTTTTTACAACTTTCTTTTCTCAAATTTAGACATCCTTTTAGAACAAAAGGTATAAATATCTATATTTTAATAATTTAATAATACTTAACTATATTTTTACACTGCAGTTTATTTAATCATTCTGTGTTTGAAAAGCATTTATTTTCTCACTTTTAATTGTCTAAGGAAGGGCCAGTTTACATATTCTTCATTGGTAACATAACCTTAATTTCATCCCCACCTTCAAAGAATGAGTTATGATTGGCCAAAATAATAGCTACTCACTTCTCCTTTGCTAATGATTGGTCCATGAAGAAGTCTACTGGGTATTTACTTTCCCTCCAAGATTAAAACACCATACATTTGTGTGAAGAAAACTTTTTGGCCTTATCCCTTCTGTATTACTTAGGATACCATTAATTGTGACTTGTGACCAAGAGCAAATGACCAAAAATTTCATCAAGTGAAATTAATGAGCTGAATCAACCATGAGACCACTAAACATTAAAGCTCATGTTGCTTAAACAATAAGTATCCTAAAGATAGAAATTCTAATTGAAAATTCTCTTAATTGAAAGCAAAAGCTTTCTAATGTGTTCACACATAGAAGAAAATAGTAAGTGTTAATATTTTGATTGATCAACTGAGTATGTAATACTTTGAAAATATGATGATCATTGCCTTCTTCATTTCTAATTATCAGAACATTTTATCAGCCAATGTATGCAACTGATGTATGTAAGGAGCCCAACTCTACAGGTAATGCTTTACTCAGTATGGCAAAGCTATAATTCCAATTTGTAATCTCCTACAATCTATGTCTAGATCTAAACAGATATTAAGCCTCAAACTTGAAAAGTGACATGAGATAAGCATGCATGTTGTGATTAAGTTGTTCTAGAAATCTATTATGACATTAAATTATCATTTAAAAATATTAGCTGATTATCCCTGAAGATATATTTCAATTGGCTTTTATTTTTCTCCTTAGCCAGGTTTGAGCCCCTTTTTCTTGAGGATCTTTTTTTTTTTTTAAAGATTTTATTTATTTATTTTTAGAGAGGGAAGGGAAGGAGAGAGAGAGAGAGAGAGAGAGAGAGAGAAACATCTGTGTGCGGTTGCTGGGGGATATGGCCTGCAACCTAGGCATGTGCCCTGACTGGGAATCGAACCTGCGATGCCTGGTTCGCAGCCCGCGCTCAATCCACTGAGCTACACCAGCCAGGGTTTCTTGAGGATCTTGATAGAGGTTCATGATAGAAATGTGAAACGTTGGTGATTTTGGTTTTGTTTTGTTTTTTTAAGAACCTTTAAAGAATCCTATACAAAGTAATCCTGGAGAAATGATCACTGCATAATAAAGAGGGATAAGTGATGACATTTTAACTACTGTTAATTAAGTTTTATAGTTTCTTTTTGTCTGGATCTGGCCACAAAACCTTCAGAAAATAAAATTTAAAGTTCTGATACTGCTTCTGGTTTTATTTCTATAAAGGTATTTTTCTCTCTCAACATAATTTTTTTATTCCCTTATGAGAGGAATCTGTATCATACTCTTTGGTTTGAAATAAACCTCTACAAAGCATTGTGCCAACTAAAGCCAAATATTTTAGGGGACTTGAAGTGAAGCCACATCACCATGGCTAGAAGCCACTCATGGAATATGAGGTCCAATAAGATGTATTGTGAGTGGAACACTTTGGATCTTCCAGGAATTACAGAGTAGACATAGGCATGGGTACTGCTCCAGGATCCCCATTGAGAGACTTGAAGCATTTTCTGCATGGAGAATGGGGAAAATTATGAAAAATAAGTGAAAATCAATGTTAGGGAAACATGATTTGGTAGCTACTTTTCTTATCTTTTTTTTCTGTAGATGGTAATGCCATGCAAATTGTTTCAGCATGAAGAGAAAGGAAAACTGAAAACATTTTGCAATGTCTGAAAATCAGGAGAGTAATTTTCTAAAGTTTGTTTATAAACCAGAGATGTCTTTAGCTACATTATTTGATTCATTCATTCTTCATTAATTATTTTATCTTTTTTTTAAAATTCCAAGCAAGCCTTATTGGGGGGCTATACCATCATTCTGCAAAAAAATGAGACAAAATTTATAAGTATGGAATTTCCTTAAAAAATAAAAATGCAACTGCCTTTTGACCCAGTGATCCCACTTCTGGAAACATGTCCCAAAATTCTGGGATACTAATTCAAAAGCATGTATGCACCCCTATGTTCTTTATAATACTCAAGAAGTTGAAGCAGCTAGAATGCCAATCAGCAGATGGGTAGATAAAAAAAAGTTGTGGTACATTTACACAATGGAATACTATGTGGCTGTAAAAAAAAAGAAGGAACTCTTTTTGCAATAGCACAGATGAACCTGGAGATTAATATGTTAACAAACCAATCAGAGAAAGACAAATACCATATGATCTCACTTATAAGTGGAATCTAATGAACAAAATAAACTGACAAACAGAGGCATAGATACATGGAACAGACTGACAGCTGTCAGGGGGGAGAAGAGATTAGACAAAGAAAGGTGAAGGGGTTAGCCAAAGACCATATATGCACAATCCACAGACATGAACAAGAGTGTGGTGATACCCAGAATTAGGGGAAAAGGTGGGATTGGGTGGAGGTGTACAAATGCAGAAAATAGGGACATCTGTAATAGTGTTATCAATAAAAATAAAGTTAAAGAATTTATAATATGTTATTAATGAAAATTGTCAAATCAAATATTAACTTTAACAATTCTTAGTACTTATTTTGGTAAGAATGTCTTCTTATATGTTAGGGATACAAACAGGTATAAGAAACTGTCCCCCATAAATTAATTACATAATTTTTTCAATAATATTCCTTCAGTATCTTCTAATGACAGCCCTATGGCAGATTCTTAAATAAGTATTGAATGAGAAGTCGGTGAATTTATAGGTAAGTAGGTATTACTGATACTTATGGGAATACATGGAAGAAGTTAAAAAAGTGGGGATGCATTTTAGGAAAGAGAAATTGTATCAGAAAAGCCAAAGAACTGGGAATGAACAGGTCCTATGTTGGCAAATATAAACCAGAAAATTTGAAAGGTATATGCTGAATTTGAGCAGAATACTAAGAACAGTATTTGGACACCACATCCTGGTTTTCTCCACATAATTATGCTATGTAAGTAATGACTGCAGAAGGGATCCTAGTCTGAAAGATCTTTCCAGATAGGCTTTAGTTTAGTGGGAAGGCTCTCTTAAAACACTAAGAAGAAGGAACCCCTGGCTGGTGTGGCTCAGTGGATTTAGTGCCAACTTGCAAACCAAAGGGTCTCTGGTTCAATTCCCAGTCAGGGCACATGCTTGGTCCCCAGAAGAGGGTGCTTGAGATGCAACCACACATTGATGTTTCTCTTCCTCTCTTTTTTCCCTCCCTTCCCCTCTCTCTAAAAATAAATAAGTAAAATCTTTAAAAAACAAAGAAAAATGCTAAGAATAAAGAAAGCTCTCTAAAAGGAGAAAAAACAATTTCTTTCTTTATTATTTATTGTAAAGACAATTACCTGTATTTTTTGGACTATAAGATGCACTTCCTCCCCACCAAATTTTGGAGGAATAATGGTTGTTAATGCTGTTGTTGAGTTCTGTTTACATTTACATTGGTGAAATATTATGTTACTTATGTTATTAAATATTTTACCACATTTTTTGCTTCAGTCTTTTTTCCCATTTTCCTCCTTTAAAACCTAGGTGCATTTTATGGTCCAAAAAATATGGCAAGAATTATGCAATGTGACAGACACGATATACAATAAAAATAATAATACCCCTCTTCTCTTTCTTCATGAGATGATGGCAGTCTACTGAGGGAGTATGGCAAACAGGTCTGAGTAGTAACCATAAGAACAAAATTAAAGGAAGTAGACAGAAATTGAGAGGCCTCTATCATCAGTATAGTCATTTCTGGTAGATTAACTAAGATTTTTAATGATACGAGATTGTGGATAATACAGGGCAGGCTTCTGCACACCACAGCAGATGGATAGAATCAAGCCAATCACCTGTTTTTGTACAGCCCTTGAGCTGAAAATTGTTTTTAACATTTTAAATTGTTGGAAAAAATCAAAATTAGAATAATTTTTAACTGCATAAAAATTAGATGGTAGTCAAATTTTAGTCTTAATTAGGTTTTACTGAAGCATAGATATGCCCATTGCTTTATGTATTTTGTGGAAGAAAAGGGGCTACATGGAAAACCTGACAAACTCAGGGAAGGCCTGTGTGTCAGCCTTACAAATTCAGAGACCTAAAGCAACCACAATGAATGATATGAAACTAAAACATTATAACAAAAAGCAGTTCATGCCGGGTAGTCATGTCCTAACCCAGTACTTTTCCCTAACAAAGGTCCATCTTTACTTTAACTAAGCCTGTCTATTGCCTCCGTATCTAGAATAACATACCTTCTAAACATGCCTTTGCAATAACAAATCAATTTCCCTTTTTCTGGACCACTCAAAGCAAGTCACCACACCACAGCAGAGACCACAAATCCCCTCATTTTTTATTATCATTGTGTTAATTGTTGATTGTTAGCTATCCGGTACCCATATGTATAAATGTATGAGTCTATCATCGTGCTTTTTATCTAATCCCAGAGATTTCCCCACTTTGCTTCCTCCCACCTCCCTAATCTATCACCAACAGGTTCCATGTGATCCACTTAAGCCTTCTCTTTTGATTATAATATACAAAATAAAGTGCAAAATTGCCATTCTCCAGGGCATTTGATCAACTCATTGAGGTTTTACTTCCTGGTAATTATCATCAGTTTAGCTCAAATAAACTCAAAAAAATCATTTACTGGTTTGGATGTTTCTTAGGTTGACAACTATCTATGGCTATTTTTACATTAGAATGACGGAGTTTGTGACAGCCTAGATGGATCTGGAGAGCATTGTGCTAAGTGAAATAAGCCAGGTGATGATAGACAAATACCCTGATTTCACCTATAAGTGGAACATAATCAACAAAACAAACAGACAAGCAAAATATAGCTAGAGACAATGAAATTAAGAACAAACAGTAAACCAGAGGGGAAGTGGGAGGGGATAATGGGGGGAAAGGGGGGATAGCTTGTCAGGAACATGTATAAAGGACACATGGGCAAAAACAAAGGGGTATAAGATCAATGGTGGGAAGTGGGGTTGACTAAGGTAGAGGGAAGTGGTGGGGGGAAATGGAGACAAATATACTTGAACAACAATAAAAATATAGAAAAAATTAAAAAAAGAATGATAGAGTTTAATAATTGTGATGGGCTGTTTAGACTGCAAAGCTGAACATAGTATACTTTGTATTAGGCCCTTTATATAAAATGTTTACCTGTTTCAAATAGAGAGTAATCATCAGCTAGCTAGGTTGGTTCTGAAGTTTCAAAGGTGACTGTGCAGACAGGGGTGGGGTGGGGGTCTGGCCTTCAGGTCCCCATGCTGCTCACCCTCAGGGAACCTGAGCACTCCGTGTGGGTGACAGCTCTGGCTGCTCCTCTTCACTGCTGGTCTCCTGCCCTTTCACTCACTCAGACTAAAGCCCAGGCTCTCCTAATCTTCTGGAGGTGTCTTTCCTTTCAAAATAAATGATCAATTCCTACCTATGTGTTAAAATTGTATCTTTATATGGAGAATTAACTCAAGCTGAAGGAAAGAGGTGTTTTGCTTTAGGTCTCCCACGTGTGGACAGTTCCTTTGTCCCCACTGTGCATACAGTGACAATGGAAACTGGATGGAGATGAATGAGCAAACTCCCACCATTGTCCTCTGAAACCGCCCAAGGCCATCCATGCAAATTTTATGTCCTGTTTCGGAATTTAGATCATCGTTCTAAACTGTTTCTTTTATTTGGATAATTTCTCCCTCAAATCAGACCCTTTTTACAAGTGTTCTGTTGTCAGTGCGGATCCCTGGCCTCAGTTTCATTTTACTCACTGCCAGTGGCCTTTTCTGTATGCACAGTTTAGGCTGACTTCTTGGGAGATTCCTAGGCCTTCATTCATGTCACTCACCAAATAAACATACATATAGAATGCTGAGGTCTCCTAATTTCACCCCGCCCCAACGCAGTGACTTAGGTAAATTTGTTTTTCATAATTTAAAAATTAAAACTGCATTTTCTTTAAAAATAAAGATAAAAATAAAAATTTCCTACTCAAGAATTGAAAAGTAGTAAGTATGGTTCTCATAGAAAAGAAAGAAAAGCATGTTTCATGAGAAGACATGTCCTTCAATAAAGATTCAGGTGATGTATGGCTAATCTGGTTCTTTCAGTAGGAATTTATTTTTGAAAATATACTTAATAATAGCAACCTTTTTTTATAGAGACAATTGTACTAAGCAAATTTTAGTTGCACACTGGCTAAACAAATATGGCTTGAAATCAAGAATAAATTGTACAAATTCCTGTGACCATCACCATTATTATTTTATATTAAATGTCATCCTGATAGATGAGGTATGGGTGAATGGTACAAGATGATGGATAGCATAAATGGTTATTCACTAGGAGTGTCCGGTAAAAAAAATCTCAACTCTGGAGTTTGGGCCTTAGAAATTATTATTTCCCATTGCTTAAAATGCGTATGGCCAAGACAACTTTGATTTCCTTTTGCTGCCCATTTGTTCTTGTTTGTATTCTGTACATTACAGAGTTAGAATTTACTTCTACCTAGTGTTTCTGCTATCTCTTTGGTTACCCACTATTATACTTCAAATCGAAGTGAAGTTTTTACTGTTTTTAACATTGATCTCCTAAGGATTTATCACTGTGAAGGGAAATGTTCTTTCAGAAGCTGGAACCATACTATACCTCTTCTGCCCTGTCAGATATGAAGGAAAAGGATTTTTAAAATTGTTTCCCTTTTAACCAGTGCCTGTATAGTGAAAGAAAAAAGGAGGTGGGTGCCCTGTTCCTCATTCTCTCAGTGAGTCAAGCTTGAAAAGGTTTCTGGGTTCATTTTAGAAAAATGAGGTTCTGGGAGAGTACAGAAAACACCCTCAATAGTGTCAGAACTATGTAAGACACCATGTGGGGCTTTGCAGATATTTATTGTGCATATTTAATCCACCTGATGAGGAAGAGACTATTAGTATCACCTGATTTACATATGATGAGCAGACTAGTAGGTAACTTGCCTTAGGTTGTACAGCTTTTAGAAACTTGACCTAGAGTTGAAACCAAGTCAGTGTGTTTCTCTCCACCCTTCACTACTCTAGTCCCTAAATTTTTCCTGGCAGTCTAACACAGAGGGACAGTGCATGGCTAGGTTCTCTGTAAAATCTTCAGTTCTAACACTGACTTCACCCTACACCCAGTCTTGATCAAACGTGTTGAGGGTCTGAGGACCTCCAAAATCATAAGCCAAAGCAGTCTCATCAGGGCTGCTCCTATGTCCTGTTTTCTGTAAAATCCACATTTTAGTAGAGCTAAGATTCATCTTATCTAACAGCCATTGGTTATTTACCTACTTCTTAGCATTTTCTAATCTTTGATTTTATTGTAGGTTCACAATTATCCTTCTATATGGTTGTGGAAGGTATAATTTTTGTTTCTATTTGGCAAGTGAGGAAACCAAAGATTAGAAAATTGTAGTTTACTCAGTATAATATAGCTTCTAAAATGCATTCATCCTCCTGATCAAATCCAGACTCATTCGTAATGGACTAAGTTTTGTAAATGAGTAAATCTTTAGTGATGGTAATGGTATGAACCAAGGTACTAGAGAAATGAGTAAAAAGAAAGGACAAGTTCCATTCACATTGACTTCACATCTACTAGTAGTCACTGAACATCAGCCATGCTTTGCTGTGTAACAGGTCCATAGGACACAGTTAAGGTTGAGTCTTGATCTCTGTCCTCCTAGACTATTCAGTGAGAAGAATAAAACCATCCCATGACATTTTTATGGAATTTAAGTAAAGTAATGCATTTTAAATTCCTTGATCAGTCCATGGTAGATTGACAGTCTTCAGGCTTCAGTTCTTCTTGCAGACACATGCAAGTGAGACTTCTCTATCTGTCATCAAAGTGATGGCTCTCTGTGCACTCATGATTGTCAATCAGACCATTAATCCTTGGCTTATAGCCTGTGCAGTCACTTGCTCAGTGACCTCCCCCACAGGAGGGAGCCTCAGCCCTCAGGTTCTGTTCCCAGCCTTCTCTTGAACCTCATCATCTAATCTCTATCAGATTCCCACACAGAAATAGTAGGGCTCTCAAATTATAGTTATCAAAAAAGGCTTAATTATAAGGGATTGATTTACAAAGATATAGACAGAATGTCTATAAACAACAACACACACACAAAAAAAATAGTGCGATAATTCAAGGTTAGACACAGCAGAAAGGGAACAATTATTGTGACCTAAAAGGATAGTTGGATAGATCAAGCTGCCAAGATAGAAACTATCATATTTGACATAGTAAGGCCAAAATAACCTCCAAAATTGAAAGTGGATGCACCCTGATCTCATTTGTCTTCTTTCTCTGACCTACTTTCGGGATTTGATGGTTAAACCCACAGAAACAATTAGATATCATCCGCACAAATTGGCCTCTCATGACAGAGCAGAGAGAGAAAGGGTGATCTGGAGGGGAAATTAGGAGATAACAGGTAAGAATCTATTTCCTTTCACCCTCTCATCTTGTCTTGATAACCCCAACAGCCATACACAAACACAGGCTTCTGACCCCCTTTCATTCTTTGATCATGAAGAAAGATTTTGCTGCATTGGTTCTGTCCTTTAACTGCACTATTTGGATCTGCATTTGCCCATAGAAACAGCTTGACTTTAGCCAGTCTTACTCATGTTTTAGGCCCTTTTCCATGGCCCATGGTTCTGCCCCATATGCACCCATCCATGTCAGCAAAAATGAAGACCCTCTTTGTCTGACAACATTTTATAATTTCCTCTGCCTTTAATATAGACAGATATTTCCTGAGCCTGTGTGTTAAGTGCTAGCTGAAGTGACTATCAGCTTTGCAGATGAATATAAAGTCCTTGCCCTCCAATATTGTTTTTTATTCTAAAAGGGAGGATAGTACAACCATGGGTTGTGCTATCACTAATAATGCTAAATATAGATACCATTCATTATTCACTTTGTGCAGATGAGATATATCATTTATTAATTATTTAAACAACATTGTGATGTGACTAGGAACATTTCCATGCTCTAGAAGAGAAAACAGAACACTGATAAACATAAGCAACCCAGTGAACTTCACATCAGTCAATGGCAAAAGTATAATTTGAATTTATGGCTAACTGAGGTCAGCAATTTTCTTCTGTTCCAAGATGATTATAGTCTAATGCAGAATATAATTTTTAAAAAGGTACAAAAAGAACCTGGCTGGTATGGCTCATTTGGCTGGAGCATTGCCCCATAAATCAAAAGTTTGCAAGTTCATTATGACCAGTCAGGGCATATGCCTAGGTTATGGGTTCAATCCCCTTTTATGGAGTGTATGGGAGACAACCTATCAATGTTTCTCTTCCTCTTTTTCCTCTTCCCCTCTGCTTTCTTGAAAAATCAATAAGCATGTCCTCAGGAGAGGATTTATGAAAAAGACACAAAAGGGAACATATGCTTGGTAGTAAAAAGTAGAATATAACACTTAATTTGAAAAGTTTTATGTCCTTTTAGTTTTGTGTCTTCCCTCACAAAATTATTCATTTAAGCCCTAATGACCAATGTGATTGTATTTGGAGATGAGGGAGGCCTTTGGTAGATAATTGGAGTTAGGTGAAGTCATGAGGGCAGGTCCCTGAATGACTGTATTAGTGACCTTATAAAAGAAACACTAAAATGTTTGCTCTCTCTTTTTCCTGGCCCTGTGAGGAGACAGTGAGAGGTGATTGTTTCCAATCTAAGAGGAGAGCTCTCTCTAGACTCATTCATGCTGCCATCTTGATCTTGGACTCCTCAGACTCCAAAGCTGAAAAAAATAAGGTTTATATTGTGTCACCAATCCAACCTATAGTATTTTGTTACGGCAGCTAGCTGATTAAGATAGACTTCAGTACAGAGAAATGAGATGCTGCTGTAATAAATTACTGAACATGTGGAAATAGCTTTGGAAACAGGTAGTGAGTAGAAGCTGCAAGAATTTTCAGATTCATGCTAAAAAATATACACACTAGAAGTAATTTTGCTGATATAACAGATGTAAATATTATTGAAAACTGGAGGAAAAGCAACTCTTTTCAGAAAGTGCTGAAGGACATGGCTGAACCATGTTCTAGTGTTTCTTAGAAGGTAAAATTTGTAAGCAAACAAATTGAGTACTTAGCTGAGATTTCTCAGCATATTGTTGAAAGAGTGGATTTGACCCTCCTGTCTACTTATACAAAATGCAAAAGAGGAGAAATGAATTGAAGAAAAATTTGTTAAGCAAACAAGAACCAAAACTTGTGAAGTTAGAAAATTCTTAGCCTACCCAAACAAACAAATAAACAAAAAACCTGGTGAAGAAACTAAGTGCATGGCTGAACAATCAGCAGAAATCAGGAACGGAGATGTGATCATGCTAACAGAAACACTGCCAATCTGAACTAAATGGTACGGGAAAAGTGGGATAGAATAATGATTGCTGGACATCTTGGATTTTACGGGATGAGATCATAAAACTATTAGGCTGTGAAAGTGCATTTTCCCTCAAAAAAAGAAAAGAAGGACCCCAAATGCAATGAAAAATTCATCAGAAGACCAGAGACCCAGAGTGCACAGGTATGGGGATAAGGGCTCTGTCCACCTGGTTTCAGATTTTGAGATTGCTCAACAGAAGATCTGCTAGGAATAGGCCCAAAGTATGAACTTCATTGATGTCTGTAAGTAAGTGACACATTTACACAATGGAATACTACACAGCAGAAAGAAAGACGGAACTTTCATCTTTTGTGACAGCATAGAAAGAACTGGAGAGTTGATGTGGACCCTGGGTTTGTGGGGTCTGCCACATTGTGGATGAGGCAGGAGAAATTCACATGGACTACTGAATCCTATGGAGGAAAAGGGACAGCATGGCTTTTCTCTCAAGAGGAGAAAAAAAAACCTTTGCCCTCCCTTTCCTTGGCCAGTCTTTATTTCTTTTCTGGGCACACTACACAATGGCCCCCATTTACTATGCACTGGGTCACTTTAGGTGGCTACCTTTTACAGAAGACAAAGGAGATGCTGCTGCTAATCACATCACAGAAGGATATTTGCAAAGGCAAAGAGAAAAATGGTTGAACTAGTTACACTCATCCTTGGAAGGTTTTGCATGGATTTTAGGAAGTTACAGTAAGCACTTGCTGTCTCAATTCAGGGTGAGGGAGTTTTAGCAAAAGCAAGTCTCATAGCAGTCTAGGTACAATGCAGGCCTGATTCCCCATGGGAGAACCTATCTGTGGGTGTGGGTCCTGTGCATCTCTGAGTGGGAGCTGAGCCCACGCCACCCAGAATGGTCTCCTATAGAGAGTATTATGCTAACTGAAATAAGTCAGACAGCAAAAGACAAATACTGTATCAGCTCACTTATAAGAGGAACCTAATGAAGAAAACAATGAGCAATATAGAACCAGAGGCATGGAAACAAGACAGAGACTGACTGTGACCAAAGGGAAGGCTTAGGGGGATAAGGGAGGGAAGAAAAGGAAATGTGTAGTCAAGGAACAAGTGTAAATGATCCATGGAAATGGACAACAAAGTGGGGATTGACTGTGGGAGAGAGGAGGGAAGGCATGGCAGGGGAGAACAACAGGGGAAAATCAGGACAACTGTAATAGAACAACAATAAAAAAAAGAAAGTACTGCTTAACTTCTCATAATATTTGTTTAATGCATCATGAAAAACTTGTGAACATTTACCAATTCATCTATTGTTATTTCCTTGGGTTGTGGTAAGGTAGAAAAACCCTCTGGGCCTCAATTCTCTGGTTAGAAAGAGGATATGATTGGATAAAATTGATGCCAATTGATTTTGATTCATTCATTAATCCACTGTGAATTAACAAGACTGAGAAGACCACATCCACAGGGAGTCTCTATTATAAATAGGGAAGACAAAAATAAGCAAGTATACAAACCAAAAGACTAAATAATGTCACATAGTAAGCAGTTTTTGAAAAGGGTAAAGCAAGATTGTAGGTAAATAATATCACAGGTCATATGGGGAGAGAGGAGGAGGAGATTGGTGAGCACTGCTGTAGGAAAATCTCCATGGGAAAGTAAACACCAATTGAAAGCCTGAATGTTCAAAGTAGGGGTAGGGGATGCAAATAAGGCTGAGACAACAAGTAGAAATGCTCCTTTCAAATCTGAGGAAGAAGGAAGAAGGTGTAGCTTTAGTGGGATAAACATCAGGTAAGGCACAATGATGTGGAGCCAAAAGGAGCAGGGGCTGCTTTAGGGAAAATCAAAACAAAAAAACAAAAACAAAAACAAAAAAAAATCCAGAAACTATAGAACCAAAGGGAAGATGTTTTCTTTTTTCTGTGTGTGTGTGGGGGGGGGCGGGGTAAAGAACAAGATTTTAATAAGTGGAATCGAATCAACAAAATAAACAAGCAAGCAAAATATAACCAGAGACACTGAAACTAAGAACAAACTGACAGTAACCAAAGGGGAGGTGGGAAAGGATAATGGAGCAGGGAAGGGGGAAGGGCTGTCAAAAATATGTATAAAGGACACATGGACAAAGGCAAAGGGGGTAAGATCAAGGGTGGAGAGTGGGGGTAGCTGGAGTTGGGGAGAGTGGTTAGGAGGAAATGGAGAAAACTGTACTTGAGCAACAATTTAAAAATGTGAAAAAAACCAAGATTTTATTTTATTTACTGCCAATATATTTATTTATTCATTTTTTTCATTCAACATGATTTTGCATTAGTTTTAGGTATACAGAACAGTGGATAGACATTCACATACTTAACCTTTCTCTCGTTTTTTCAGAGCACTCAGTAGATTAGACGAAGATATCACTCAGTTTGTTCCCATCGCTTCTTTGCACACACTCTGGAAGTTATACTGAGCTGGAATAACTAAAACAAGAGTTGCCTACACCTGAAAGACTCTCCATGCTGGTCAGTTCCACATGCAACGTGTCTTCCAATCTCAAAGGAAGAACATACCTTTACCAACCTGCTTTTCAATTGGGTTTTTCTGTGCCTTTAATTACTTCCTAGCTATGAAATAATTTATTCACTACTCCATAGAAAATAAGCTACTTATCTCTTAGTTGAATAGCCAATTCTTTTGTAAAATCTACCCCATTCCTAGAATTAGATTGTGATTTTGAATTTCCCTATTATCATTTCATATTCCCTTGATTAGCATCACTGTGCTTATTTTATTCTTCTTGTTATTATAGTTACTTTCTTTAACTTTGTTTTATCTTCATTAAGAAATTCAGGGGGCATGAAACTCTATGGCTTCTATGATCATTTTCCCCAATTTCTCCAAAAAGTCTCTCTTGAATCTTGAGGATGGCAGGAACACCCACATTTGCAGCTATCAGAGAACTTGACACATTATACTGTGTTTTTCTACTCTCTACTCGGCCAAGAGAACTGAATACAGAACCTGTCACTCATTCATATTTATACCACTGAGGTCAGATTGAATTCCTAAAACTATGTAAATGCTCAATAAATAATGAATGAAAATAAATGAATAGAGGTATGGGTTTAATAAAACTTCATTGATTAAATTTAGCTTATAAATTCAATTATAGTCAAGGATCACTTTTGAATACACAGTTTGTACAAAATAAATTTACCAGGTACTGAAAGCTATAAATCATTATTTTTTCTAATTTTCTGGAATAGGTTATATAGAAAATTGAGGTATCTATTCTCTAAAAGCTCCTAAACATAAGAATATTATTTGGGTTTGATCCCACCAATAAAAGGAGATGTAGCTTGAATATATAAGTTTTCTATGATGTGGATTTTAATTTTTACCTCAACATTTTTACTAAAATAAAATTGGCAGTGCTAAAATATCTATTACTATTATTTACCTATATCATGCATAATTATAATTTATACTTTAATTTTCTAGGTTTCTGAATAGTTGCTTAAAACTGTATTAAGAAGAGGTAATCTCTACATTGGTACTATTATGAAGTATATTATAATTTGTATTTCTGTTCAATCAAATGACTTTACAGACAAACTACATTGAATATTAATGTTTATAATAACAAATCATTGGTGCTTTAAATATACAAAAATAAAATTACTCCAGGCCCATAATTAAAAACTGCTGAGTTTTGGTTAAATCTCAAGATAATTGTCAGTTTCAAATGATTTCTCAGAATTGGGAAATGTAGCTAACCATTGGAGACAGGTTAAGAAGGAAAGTGACACCACACTGACAGCTATGACGCATTTGTCCAAACATAAAAACATTATGGTAGGTGAAAGTGGGTTCATATGTATTATAACCATGAAATATATTGTGAGGATTTGGATATATGTTTTTGTTTGCCTCAACATTATTCTTTATAAAATGATCACTATCCTCCCTCTGCCTCCCTGTTTTAAATCATTGGAAATAGTTTTGATGTTGTGCCAAGTGGCAGAATATGTGTTTGCTTTTCAATCACATTTGTCCTCAAGGCATTTTATATCAGTTCTTTCAACCACCTTACACATATTATTTCATGGAAGAAGTGGAGAAGCCAGGTTGGAACCCCAGCTGACAGCACTAGATGCTTCTGAAAGTTGTTTGGTATCAATACTGTTTCCCTTGGAAGATTATCGATAGGTAATTAACTGTAAATGTGTAACTCCTTAAGATATCAGCTCATAGTATATAATAAAATGTTTATGTTTTCCTTCCATAAGATTAAAATGTTTTCTTTGCCTTCCTTTACAGAAAATGAATTCAGATTCAATGAAAAAGACTTCTCAGATCTTCTCATTGCTCAGAAAAGCCACATAGAAACACATCCAATAACAGTACAATACAGTTTATAATGGAGTATGAACCATATTTCTGTACCAAAAAGAGAGATTTGATATTTTGAGATGAAGTCCTCAAAGCTGATGCTAAATAAATTTCTATAAACAGAAATATGTTTCCTTAATCGTATATTTTACAGCTTTGAGGATATGCTTGTATGGTAAAAATGTTATAGTCAATAAAGATGAAATTTAGCCCAATGTGGTATTGAAGTTTGCACTTGGCTTGGAATATTATGGTAATATGAGATTTTAGTGCATTTTCCTTACTTTGTGAACCTCTTCTTTATTATCAACTTTTCCCCATGAAATTTTCAAATGAAATTTCTATTTTTTTTTCATCAGCCTCATGCAAGACTTTGTAGTTATTCCCACAACTCTCAGAACTTGACCTACCTGGAGAAATAATCACTAAAAATAAATCATCTACATAAAAGCACACCCTATATTTCAGGCTCCATCTAGGTATATACAAAGACCAGAACTTTGATTTACCAAATAATAAAGTCATATGTGTGTGTGTAAAGTAGAGAAACATGGCCACAAATTTTAGGACTCAAAGAGGCCATGTTATTATGTCTTAGAACTACGGTGGGAAGAGACTACATAGCTGGATTTTAGTACCATATCTACTCTAGAGTTTCTGAGCAGCCTTGATTACGTCATTGAAACTCTGTGTCAGTTTCCTCTCCACTTATAAAATTGTAGATTCAAAGCTAGAAAAACATCCAAAAATTTTGCTAACCTGATCAAGGTATCACCAAAACAGACTGTCAACAATGTTTATTTTGCAAGTGTCCCAGTGGATGGGGAATTGGGGGTGGGGTATATTAAAAAGTGTTAAAGAGTATAATAACACTGTTTGGATGGGGAATTTTTCACAGATGCAGCCACTCAGGTAAACAGGCAGTTTTGCAGAACACAGTATCATTTAAATTATTTTCCATCCCAGCCCTGGCTGGTGTAGCTCAGTGGATTGAGCACAGGCTACGAACCAAGCATCGCAGGTTCGATTCCCAGGCAGGGTACATCCCTGGGTTGCAGGCCACAGCCTCCAGCAACTGCACATTGATTTGTCTTTCTCTTTCTCTCTCTCTTTCTCCTCCCTTCCTTCTCTAAAAATAAATAAATAAAATCTTTAAAAAATTATTTTCCATGCCCACATCCCCCATAAAATATAGTTCCTACAAATAAAAAATTTAGCAGAAAAGAAGTAATTGTGAGAATGGTTTCTGATATTTCTTTTAACTTGCCAGTGTGTATGACTGTGCTAAGATTATCTTGAATTATTTGCAGATTGTTTTTTTCTTTTTAATGGCTTGATATCTTTATAAAACAATAACAAAAACCCCTAAAATTTCTTACATACTTCCACTGTTTAAAAAACATACATTTTCAACCTTTATTTTTTATGACCAGGCAATTAAGAGCTCATGCTAAATATTGTAAAACATTCTGCAGTTACCTTCATTGCAGTGCTGGTGTTTATTACTTGAATTTTAAGAAATGCTTTTAAGCAACTAGAACTGTACTTCTTTTTTTATTGTAAAAACTCAACAAAATGTGCCTTTAAAATGGGTCATTGGAATCAAGGGCCTGGCCAAGTTTAAATAAAGGAGTGAGAGCAAGTGTAACTTCGTTTCACTCTACTGTATTAAACTTATCACTGGACCAACCACCATTTCAAGACAACAGTGATTTCTTTTTTAGTTTTTAATTTTTTAAATATATTTGTTAATTTTTTGAGAGAGGGGAAGAGGGAGAGAAAGGGGAAAATACCGATGTGAGAGAGAAACATCAAGTAGCTAGCTCCCATATGCTTCACTCTGACTGGGAATAAACTGGCAACCTAAGTCATGTACGCTGACTGAGTGTCATGAGCATGGATTCATGATATAGTCTTTCCTATAAGTCAGCAGGTAGCTGCCTGCTGAACAGCCTGGCACCAATGAATAGACAAGAGTTATATAGAGTAGGTATGCTATTCACTCAGATTTATTTGAAGGCAGGTTCACTCAAAGTAGAACATCAACATATATTAATATCCTATTCACACTCTGACAATCTGAGAGAATTATAACACATACACACACACACACACACACACACACACACAGCAATCAATGGGGGATAATGAACCCCAGTGCCAGCGTCTGTCTGCAGGTCTGAAAGACAGCACGGTGGGCAAGGGAGTTGTCAGTGTCTTGGAAGGAAGTATCTCCGAAACCAGGTGGAAAACAGGGCAGACGAAGTCCCCACTCTAGCAGGGCAGAGCCTCCAGTGGCTGATGCTAAGGGAGATCAGCATTGCATGGAGCATCACTTTGCTGTGTGGAGCTCAGCTGTCTTAGAAGTTGTCTGGAATTGGCCTCAGTTATACCTTGAAAGTTGTATACACTTTTCTGGGTCTTTCTTATAAACGTCTTGGCACTCCTGATGTTAAGAGGGAAATTTCCCCAGGAGCCCTATCTATGGGTAGTCCCATTCTGCAGACCTGGCTGTTCTGATCACTGGTACAGAAATCTTGGGTGTGTCTCCTTGCCAGATGTGTCTAGGGTGACTTAGGTAGTTTTGTTACAGAACAGGGCTAAGGTGGGTACCATATACTATTACAGAAAGGATCCCCCACTAGGTTTGCATTGTCCATCACCAGAGTAAAGATGTCTCTCAATTCCAGAGATCTGTGAAAAGGAAAGGAAATATTTATTTAAAGCTATACAGACTTAGAGTAGTGACTTAATGTCTTCATTAAAATATTAAAGTCCTTTAGGATAACCCCAGATGCACACAGTACTTTCTTCTCCATCTGCCCTAATCTGGGGTGCTGTCTCTCAGGAAAAGAAGTAGACATCCATGATTCAAGCTCCCGGCACCATTAGCTGTGTCGCCACCAGGATCTCCAGTTAATCCAAAGTCATGTGGCACCTTCTCATGGCCCACCAGCAAGAGTCCTTTCACCCCTTTTCTTCCAGTCAAAGTCTCTCCTGCTTTCTAAGCCATGCAGCAAAAGGGAGCACTCCAAAGCCACATGGTCCTCACTCTCACCAAAGCTGTAGGGGTCCCCACTCTGCCAAAGCCCTGTGGTTCTTCTCCTGCACATGGCTGCCAAGTGTGGGTTTAAATCCCTGTGTCACCTTCTTCTGCACCCCCATTTCCAACTTCTCCTACAATTGGTTACACCTGCTAGCATTCCTGTATTATTCCAGGTTTACTGGGCTGCCATCGAAAGTCTGGGTAGGTGTGGTCCCATGGCACGGAGCCAATCTTTTCCAAGCTCTCACGCAGGCGCTGTAACCAGTGGGAGATGACTCCCAGTTACATCTTGGGTGGAAATCACTTCCATCATCCTGGCTCAAGGCATGGCCACAACTATTTAACATATTTATGAAACCAGTTAAAGGTTATAGATATGTGAAATGACAATGCCAGAGGTTAGCTGTAAAGCCATTGCTGTACAAAATGGCTCTGCATGCTCCTACTCCATGTGTCCCTTCCCCCAACTCACACCTGTGGGAGGGAGGGGTGCAGACATCCTATATATCTTTCTAATATTTCCTGGACACCTTGAGTTCTGGACCCCATTCCAAATCCCTATTTGGAACCCCCTTCTTGGCTGCACCCTGTTATAGGTTCCCTCTTGAACCAAAGTATCATGGCTGACTGGAAGCCATATAGGTTGATATGACTCACTCCGTTTTGTTTTATATACTTTATGCTATCTTGACCAGACCATTGCCATTTTATTGGTTTTGCTCTCCACACTGAGAATCAAATTTGAAACCTTTTGGTGTAGAGGGCAATGCTCCAACTGAGCCACACTGGCCAGGGCAGCAACAACTGATTTTAAAACTTAATATGCATCTACTTTTGGTCCCCACAATGTTTAATGTTATTCCATGCTCCAATAGTCATGCCTTTAATTTCTGTATGTTAATTTAAAAAAAAAGCCCAGATTAGCAGAAACTGGGGATTTGAAAGATGGCTATAGATGATGCTTCACTCTTTTGAAGAAAAAATGAGAAATTACAATTTATTTGACTCTTTGTATTTGTGTCTTTATGGAATTTGAGGAATACTATTTAAAAGACATCAGATAAAACAAACCCTTTATTTATTAAAAAATAATAACAATGCTTGCAGATTATCCCACTGTTATGAGAAGAAACTCAGAGTCATAGATGAAAATACTCATTAATCAGAGAATGTGAGGTGCTCTTCATGACATAGGATAGGTATGAGCAAAAGATTCCAGTGGAGAGAAAAGTCAGTGTTCAGAACTGGAGAAGCCAATGCCCTGTTAAAATGAGATTACAAGTGAATATAATCTTTTGGAGAGAGCAATTGATAGGGGTTCAAGAGTTGGAAAATTTTAGCTTAAGGTAAAAAGTTGTAAGTCTAGCAAGTAATGTGTATGTTAAAGCTTTTGTTTCAGAAACTACAGGTAAGGCCTAATCTGGCTCCTGGGAAAACAGCTGACCTCCTGAGGCACTGATAAAGATTACTGCCCAGGGACAGCTGGAGGCATCAGGACATTTGTGTTCCAGGGAGAGACAGAAGACTACCCTCCCCTGGGAACAGCTAACTGCACAGGACAGGAATGTTGCAGCTTTTTTCACCTAATAATCTCTGAATCTCAAAGCTCTCTCCAGACCTTGTTTATCCCCTGGTATAAAAAGTCTGGCCTAGAAAGAGAAAGTAAGATGCTCTGTTAGGGTATGAACCCACCATCTTCTCAGATCACCGGCCATCTGAATAAAGTGCCCATAAAGATTCAATCACTGTCATTGTTTATTGGGTTTGGTAGTGACAGGCAGCCCAAATGCCAGTGTCTTTTCTGGTTTCACAATGATCACCCAAGACTAAGAGGAAACCTAAGCTTTGTATGTGAGCACAAATTCACCCAATATGCCTTTTGTATCAACAAGTATTCTCAACAAACTTTGCTGAATTAGTGGGGTTTTTTGCTGTTTTTTTCAGTTAGTCTCACATATCCATTATTCAGTTTTGTTCAATTAAAAAGCATGAAATAAGAAAATATAAAATTAAACACAAAAAATCACCATAAACAATGCTGCATCTACCTATTAATTTATTATAGTTAGTTGAATACATACTATAATTAATCTTTGTATCAGATTTTATTGCCAAGAGATATAGTCACAAGACTTTTTATTTTAAAATTAGATCTCTTTGAGCCTCAGAACACTCTCTGAAAGATGCTTTCCTTCTCTCTTTGAAATTCTTACTTTGATATAAAATGGTGTTTGGGAGGTTGATCAAAGGATTTAGCACCAGTCAGTGTGCTTGGAAAAGGAAGACCCAAAGCAGCCCGCTTTTGGCTTGTGGCCAAGCCTTCCAAATTGCAGTTGTTTTCCCTGCCAGAATGTGTCTATAGTAAAATGTACTGAAACAGGGTGCAGCCCAGAGTGGGGGGCAAATACAGATTTGGAATGGGGTCCAAAACTCAGGGTGTCCAGGAAATATTAGAGAGATATATAGGATGTCTGCACCCCTCCCTCTCACAGGTGTGAGTTGGGGGAAGAGACACATGGAGCAGGAACCTGCAGAGCTGTTTTGTACAGAAACAGTTTTGCAGCTAACCTCTGGCATGGTCATTTCACATATCTATAACATTTAACTGGTTACATAGATATGTTAAATAGCTATGGCCATGCCTTGAGCCAAAGGGATGTAAGGGACTTCCACCCAAGATGTAACTGAGGGAGCAGGTGCCCCTGGTTACAGCGCCTGCGTGAGAGCTTGGAAAAGATTGGCTCCATGCTATGGGGCCACACCTGCCCAGACTTTTGATGGCAGCCCAGTAAATCTGGACCAATACAGGAATGCTAGCAGGTGTAACTGATTATAAGAGAAGTTGGAAATGGGGGTGCAGAAGAAAGTTGACACAGGGATTTAAACCCAGGCTCCACAGCCATTGGGGAGAGAGCCACGCAGCTTTGGCCAGAGTGGGGACCCCTGCAGCAATATGAGGGAAAATCGCCATGCAGCTTTAGCAGAGAACTGCCATTTGGTTTTGGCAGAGTGACAATGTCCTCCTCCCCCCCAGCCCCTGCAGCTTTGCAGCAAGAATTACCCAGTTTTGCCAGAGTGGGTACCCTTGCAGCTTTGATGGAGGGACCCCTGCAGCTTTGGGGAGAGTGAGGACCCCATGGCTTTGGGGTGCACCCATTGGCCATGTGGCCTGGGAAGCAGGAGAGACTTTGTTTGGAAGAAGGGTACAAGGACTTTTGTCGGTGGGCCATGAGAAAGTGCCACATGACTTTGGATTAATTGGAGATCCTGCCCGGACGATGGCACAGCTAATGGTGCTGAGAACCTGAATCACGGATGTCTACTTCTTTTTCTGAGATATGGTACCCCAGATTAGGGCAGAGGGAGAAGGAAGGACTGTGTGTGTCTGTGGGTATCCTAAAGGACTTTGATATTTTAATGAAGACATTAGGTCACTACTTTAAGTCTGTATAACTTTAAATAAACATTTTCTTTCCTTTTCACTGATCTCTGGCATTGAGAGATGTCTTTCCTCTGGTGATGGACAATGCAAACCTAGTGGGAGGTCCTTTCGGTAATACTATATCATATCCACCCCTGGACCTGTTCTGTAACAGTAGGACATGCAACCCTCAGGGTTCTGATCACCATATCTGTGGTCTAACAACCCTTAACATTCCAGGTTTAACTGTGGTAGCCTGAATATCCCTGTTTTGAGTCCTGTGGCTATGTCAGTGTCTGGTTACCGTGATTCAAGAAAAGTGTTCTGCAGATTTAGGATAGCTATCACCTTGCGGAAAGAGATCATCTATCTTCCCAGAGTGCTTCTAAGCAGGGGCCCACTATAGTAAATAGATCAGTTAATTAATTAATAACAATTGCTATTATAACTAATTAATATGTAAAATTTACTATGTGCTAGAGAGGATTTAATACAATTCACATATATTGATTTAACTCTCACAATGCTTGGAGGTTATTCTCAAGTCCTTCATTGTATAGGTAAGTACAGTAAGGCACATAAAGGCTTGCAATTTGCCCACAGCTGCTTATCAGTATGAAAGCTGGGATTGAAGCCAGGCAGTCTGACATTAGAGGCCATGCACTTACCTTTGCAAGGCAGTTTTCTCCACTGGTGTGCAGACATTTTTAAAGGCTGGCTGGCTGTGGAAGTGTTTCCCGTCTAATATCTTCCACTGGGTCCTGATGTGGAGAAAGTCCTGTCTCAGGCCCCAGGGCATACCTCCGATTCTAATCCAAATGCAAAGGTGAGAGTATGTGGGAGATGCCACCTTTGAACAGTGACCTCTGATGCTTACTTGGATCCAGGGTTGTTCTCTTTCCAGGGTATAGGGGACCTTAGTGTCCCATCCATTTGCAGCTAAGCAAGTTCACATGAAAAATTCTGTGGAAGTAACTGTTGTTAGTTTGCGCTAAAATATTTGCAAGTGATGATTCTCTAACATTCTGTTCCCCATCATGAACTTTGAGGATGTCATGAGTTTCTGATAGTGCAGCAAAAATATGGTTGGACCTCATTAGATGGGATACTGAGTGATTGAGTGGCACCCAGCCTTCCAACCCTACTCCACCTTCACACAGGATCATAACTGGCAAAGGAGCTAAAAATAAATAAATCTGTATGGTGTTACAGGATATTTAGTTTAACTATTTGTAGTTTAGCCTGTCTTGATCACTCAGGTAGTTACACGTGCACAGCCCCAACAGGTTTTAGGAATGTGGCATTTATTGTACGTAACTACCTTCAGTAAAACATGAATGTCTGTTCAATGGCAGACTTAGACAGAAGAAAGAAGGAATTTAACTGCCATAAACAGGTTAGAAAATGAAGAAGGTGGGGTTTATGACTATGATTTAGAGAACTAAGAAAGCAGAAAGCTCAGTCTGTGTGGCTCAGTTCGTGTCCCATGCAGGAAAGGGCTGTGGGCTCAATTCCCTATCAGGGCACATGCCTAGCTTGTGGGTTTGATCCCAAGTTGGGGCACTTGGGGGAGGCAACTGATCAATGTTTCTCTTACTGATGTCTCTCTCTCTCTCTCTCTCTCTCTCTCTCTCTCTCTCTCTCTTTGTCTCTTTCTCACCATTTATCTCTATTTCTGGATTCTATACATATATTTTTTTAAAAAAGAAAGAAAGCAGAAAGACTGCTCTTAGACAGTCTTAGAGGGCTGGGGAGCAAATACAGTTCTCAGAAACCACAGGTAAAATCTGACTTGCTGAACTAGGTTTCATGTACAAGGCCTTTGATACTGAGTGAGCCATATCACCTGGAGTCTCTTGGACACAGAGACAATTACCTTGTTTAGATTACATCCAAGACCTCTTGAGAAGGGGAATACCATGACACGTGCTTGGGAATGGTCATCCCAGATGGGAGATGGACTCCTGTCACAGCCAGGAGAGTAACACTCCCTATGCAAGCTGAAGACATGTGAACATGGGGTCAGCACCCTTTCCAAGTGCCCTCAGGTCCATAAAATCTATTATTAGATTCATCAGTATGGGAGAAATTATATAAAAGGTTTTATATTATGCATACTGTTCCATGCTTTAAAAAAATTATTTATCTAAAATATCTTGTATATTGGCTAAATTAAAACAGCTTAATAGTATTTCATTGTAATTATGTGATAGTTTCAGGAACTTATTTATTCACAGTATAATAGCTTTCAGGTTTCTGCTGTTGTACATAGTGCTATAATAACCACGCCTTATATAACACATTGGTAATGTGTACAGTGAATTGAAAACACATGTTCTGTGTTACTGGGTCAAAGTATCTGTGCATTTTATATTGAAAAACATTGCCAAATTGGCCAAAATTGCACTAATTTACACTCCCATCAATTTTATGAGAGATCTTGTCTTCCCACATATACGCTGGTACTGGAAATCACTAAGCTTTTTTATTTTTATTTTTCTGATAGGAGCAAAATTGTTATATTATTGTTTTTCTGATTTGCATTTCCTTAGTGGCTTTTTTCATATGCTGATTGGCCATTGTTCTATAAAATGAGAAACTGTTTACATCTTTTGCCCATATGTTAATATGGATTGTTTATATTTTTTCTTGGTGAGTTATGTGAGTTATGTTAAAATAATAAAATTAGGCTTTTATATACCATTGTGTTTTGATTACAATTTCCACCTTTGTCTTCAGTCATTTGATTTTGTTTATACTGATTGTTTTGTGCCATAAAAATATTTGAGATAATATAGTGTTACCTGTCAGATCATGTAGATTTGAATTACAATTCTGGTGTTTCACTAGCATTATGATCTTGAAAAATTTATTTAACTTATCAGTGCCTCAGTTTTCTCATCTTTAAAATGGGTATAGTAAAAGGATAAGTCCATAGGGTTCCATGAGAATAAATAACTTTATATGCATAAAACTGTAGTACAATATAATTTATAATTTATGGTAGTTGTTTGGTAACTCATATTATTTTTCTATGTTAAAATTTATCAATCATTTCCTTTATGGATTCTGAGAACTAAATTTGATTAGAAATCAGAAAAAAATAAAAGATATAAATTAAAAATCTTTTTGAAAAACAAATAACAGGAACAAGTAACAATTCTCAGATGAATTTGGTCCTGGATTTTACTCAAAGCTAATTTATTAAAAGTCTGAGTGCATGCATGGACATCTATGATGTCCCAGGAACTTGAAATGTTTCAGATTTTACACATGTATTTTTTAAAAGGGAAAAATTATTTAGAAATTCATATTCCTGGTGATTTTTGTTCTCAGTAGGCTCACGTGTTTTTTCATTTGTTTGTTTTTGTTTTTAAACTGGGCCTGAAATTTTGAGAGACCCTCTAGCCCATGAAGTCCTCCCAGTGACTGGCCCCAAATACTAGGTGAAAAATGCCTAGCCCTACTTGGGATTTACCTTGATATTTTTCCTTTTAAAAGTTTCACCTACTATCCAGACATACCCTTTTCCTTCCTCTCATGTTCACCTGTGGATTGCCAGAGCTCTTTCATGCAGTTTGGGTATTTTGTATAAGACACACAATTGAAGGAAAGAAGTGCCTGAGTTTTAGATAGATTGCATATATGTTTGGCAGGGAACAGAAGTAGAAGTTCCAGTGTCCAGGGAGGACCAATGTGTCAAGAACAAGAACTGCCTGGTTCCTAGTTTTTCTATGCACATTATGACTGTTCCATAAAAAGGGCAAGACTTAATATACAGACTGTACCTGATTCACACTGGTTTGTCTTATGATGTTTTGATTTTACCATGGTGTGAAAGTCATAAACATATATTAGAAACTGTACTTAGAATTTTAAATTTTGATACTTGCTTTTCTAGCAATATGCAGTTAGGTTCTCTCTTGTGAAGGTGAGTGTGATTTTGCCCATCTCTAGGCTGTTAGTGTTCTGAACACGTTTAAGGTAGGGTATGCCAAAATAGGATGTCTGACAGATTAAGTGTAGTCAATGTGTTTTTGACTTAAAATATTTTCAGCTTATCATGTGTTCATTGGGATATAATCTTATCATAAATCAGGGAACATATGTATTATCAATGTGTGTATTACTGGTTTTAAATTCTGAGAAAGTTCCAAATGGGAAAAACACAGCCTTTGCTGTTTTCCACCTCAGCCCCAGGTTTTTCTCAGAAGCATGAACATAAAAGTCAACATAGAAACAGACTCAAATTCTCCTTCCATCATTTAACTCTAAGTTTTCTCCCCAGGAAATGTGGGTGCTAATACAAAACAATCCAGATTATTAATGGGATTGAGTTACAAAAGTGACCACACAAAAGTTACACATGTGAGTGACCATAGCTTATTTTCTACCTACTAGTGTTCCTGTTGTTGTTAGTAATTCTTTTTAGTATCAAAAATAATCACATCATAGATGTAAAAATTGGAGAGCTCACCTTTATGGCATATATGGCATTATGCTTTTAAAAATGTTTTAAAAGAGTGTCACCAGGTCACAATCATTATGCAATTCCACATGCCATTGTTATCTTCAGGAAAAATTAAAACTCTCCAACATGAAAGCAGAGTAGTATTGAGGGTTGACATGTACTTTTTTGAGCCCTCATTTTGACTGACTCTTTGCTACCACTCCAGTCCCATCTGCAACAGGAAATCAAATCTTCGTAAGCCATGTACCCTGAAGCTGTTATGTTCAACTTTTGAAGTAGTACTGCTAGAAAGTAATCCTTGAGATATTTTATAATGACACACTGTAAGAATATGAAAATGGTGAGAGCCAGTCTTTAGATGGTATCCCAGCACTTTCAGTAATTGATTTAGCAAATATTTATTGAGCATGTAATATGTTTGTGGCTCTGTGCTAATAAGCTCTGTCACTGACTTTATGATGTTGCACAAATTAAAGATTTTTACCTACACATAGAATCATAATAGTCATATTAAATAAGATAATGTTAAAACCTGTTGTTTGGCATATAGTAAGTGCTCACTAAATGTCAAACAGATATTGTTAACACCATCTGCAATAAAAAAATAAATAATAATCTGGCTGGTATAGCTCAGTGGATTGAGCATGGCCCTATGAACCAAAGGGTCACCATTTCAATTTCCAGTCAGGGCACATGCCTACATTGTGGGCCTGGTCCCCAGTAGGGGGCACAAGAGTGGCAAACACATATTGAAGTTTCTCTCCCCCTTTTTCTCTCTCTCTTCCTCTAAATAAATAAATAAATACTTTTTAAAAAATAAATAATATATATTAAAGCAGTTAATACTGACTTGGTCTGCTGTGTGTGCTGTATGTGTTTAGATTCAGCATGGAAACTATTGGATGTTAATGTGTTGTCAACCTTCTACATGGCAAAACTTATAACAATAGACCTTTAACTACAAAGCAATCTCATTTTTTAGCACGACAAAGTACTTAAAGTTTTAGAAAATTGTCATTTTTAACTGACATTTACCCACTCAGATATCACAGGCATTACAAGATAGGTTAAAAAAAAAAAGGTTTAATAAGAATGTTAGAAAATGAAATTCTATACATAAAAACAAATGAAGAAGAACTAATATTTTAAAAATAAATTTCTCATAAACTTATTGGAAATCTTCATATTTAACTCATAAAATCTTTTTAAATGGATACTGTATTTTCTCACATGAAAAAAATGAAGATTGGATACACAAGATATCTCTCAACTGGTGAATGGATAAAAAATACTGCCACACCCATAAAATAGAATATTTTCAGTGATAAAAAAATAGATATCAAACCATAAAAAGACACACATGTATCTCTTCATGGTATTTTATTTTATTTTTTACTTTACCATTTATCCCCCTTATACCTTCCCACTTGCATTTGCCACACTGTTGTCTACGTCCATGACTCCTTTTTCATTTTTGTTCAATCTCTCCATCCCCTAAACTGTCCCCCACATAGCTGTCTTCCTGCTCTCTATGAGGCTGTCTCTATTTTTCTTGTTAGTTCAGTTTGTTCATTAGATTCCACATATGAATGAAATCATATGTTATTTATCTATCTCATATGGGTTTTTCCCTTAGCATAATTTTTTCAAGGTCAATCCATACTGTCAAAAGCATTAAATTTTCTTCTTTTTTATGGCCAAATAATATCCCATTGCATAAATGCCCCACATATTTTATCCACTTATCGATTGACAGGCACTTGAGCTGCTTCCATATTTTAGTGATTGTAAATAATTCTGCAGTGAACATAGGGATGCTGAAGTTTAATTGAATAAGTGTTTTGGATTTCTTCAGGTATATTCCCAGAAGTGGGATCACTGGGTCAAAGAATAAAACACCTAGGAGTAAATCTGACCAAACATGTAACAGGCATTTATTTGGAAAATTATAAGACATTGAAGAAAGAAATAGAAGAAGATATAAATAAGTGAAAACACATTCTGTGTTCATGGACAGGACAAATTAACTTCTTTAAAATATCTACACTACCCAAAGCAATCAGTAGAAAAAAATGCAATTCCTATCAAGATTCCAATGATGTATTTCACAGAACTAGAACAAATATTTCAAAAATTTATATGGAACCACAGAAAGCCCCACATAGCAACAGTGATCCTGAGAAAGAAGAACTAAGTTGGAGGAATCATGCTACCTAATATAAAACTATACTATTAGGCCATAGTAATAAAAATAGCATGGAACTGGCATAAAAACTGTCACATAGATTGATGGAACACAACAGAGAGAGCCCAGAACTAATCCCACACCTTTTATAGTTAGTTAATATTCAACAGAGGAAGCAAGCAAATACAATGGGCTAAAGATGTTTTTTATTGTAAATTATTTTATTTTTATTGTTTACTCTATTACAATTGTCCCAATTACTTTTTTCCCTTTTGCTCCACACCCTTCTTTTCCACAGTTAATTCTCCCTCCATTATCCATGTCCATGAGTCATTCACAAATAATCTTTGACTAGTCCCTTCCCCTTCCTTCACCCATCCCCCCCTTCCTACACCTATCATTCTGTTCCATGTTTCCATGTTCTTGTTCTATTTTTCTCATTAGTTTATTTTTTTTCATTAGATTCCAGTCTGAGTGAGATCATATGGTATTTGTCTTTTACTGGCTGACTCATTAGACCTAGAAAAATAGTCTCCACTTCCATCCATGGTGTTGCAAAAGGTAGGACTTCTTTCTTTCTGCTTCATAGTATTTCAGGGTATAAATGTAAAACAGTTTTATAATCTATTAATCTGTTGATGGGTGCTTGGGCTGTTTTCAACAGTTAGCTATTGTAAATAGTGCTGCTGTGAACTTAGAGGTTCATAAGTTCTTTTGAATTGGTTTTTCAAGATTCTTAGTGTATACTCTCAGCAGCGGAATCACTGGGTCATAGGGAAATTCTATTTTTAATTTTTGGAGGAAATTCTGTACAGTTTTCCACAATGGCTGCACCAGTCTACATTCCCACCAATGGTACACCAGGGTTGACTTTTCTCCATATCCTCTCAAGTACTTCTTTGTTGAATTATTGATAGCCATTCTAATGAGTGTGAGGTGATACCTCATTGTGGTTTAAATTTGCACTTCTTTGATGATTATTGGCATTGAGCATCTTTTCACATGTTTATTGGCCATCTGTATGTCCTCCTTGAAGAAGTGTCTATTCAGGCTATTTGCCCATTCTTTAATTGTTCTTTTTTTGTCTTCTTACTTTTGAGTCTTATGAATTCTTTATATATTTTGGAAAATAAACCCTCGTTTGATGAATCATTATCTGATTAAACCTTGTTTGGTGTATCATTGTACTCCCATAGATTTAGTTCTCTTTTTATTTTAATGATGGTTTCTTTAACCATGCAGAAACTTTTTGATTTGATGTAGTCCCATTTGTTTATTTTTTTCCTCTAATCCCTTGCCCTGGAAGAAATATTAGCAAAAATGTTGTTATGTGGGATGTCTGAAATTTTACCTCCTGTGTCTTCCACTAGGACTTTTATGATATCACAACTTATATTTAAGTCCTTTATCCTTTTTGAGTTTATTCTGGTGTATGGTATTAGTTGATAGTCTTTTCATTTTTTGTATGTACTAATCCAGTTCTCCCAATGCCAATTATTGAAGAGACCATTTATATACCATTTTATGCTTGTGCCCTTTTTGTTGAATATTAATTGAACATAGAGACATGTTTTTATTTCTGGGCTCTCTATTCTGTTGTATTGAACTATGTGTTCATTCTTATGCTGGTACCAGACTGCCTTTATTACAGTAGCCTTGTAATATAGTTTAATATCTATGTTAAACCAGGTATGGTGATCCCTCCAGTTTTGTTCTTCCTTAGGATTGTTGCAGCTGTTTAGACTCTTTTTTTTATTCCATATATTTTTTGAATATTTGTTCTAGATCTGTGAAATATGCCATAGGTATTTTAATAAGAATTGTGTTGAATCTATAGATTGCTTTAGATAGTATGTACATTTTACTGATGTTATTTTTCCCAATCTACGAGCACAGTATATGCTTCCATATATTTGTATATTTATCAGGTTCTTTCTTCAGTGTTCTACATGTTTCTATGTACAGGTCTTTTACCTCCTTGGTGAAATTTATTCCTAGCTTTATTATTTTTTCTTGTTGTTAATTAAATGGGACTTTTTTCTTAGTTTCTCTTTCTGATACTTCATTATTGGTGGACAAGAATGCCATCAATTTCTGAATATTGACTTTGTATACTACCACTATGACAAATTCACTTATTATTTTGAGTAGTTTTGGTGGAGATTGTAGGATTTTCCAGGTATACTGTCATGTAGTCTGCAAAACTGACAGTTTTACTTCCTTCCAATTTGGATGCCTTTTATTTTTTATGTCTGGTCACTGTGGTTAGAACCTCCAGTACTATGTTGAATAAGTGTGGTAAAAGCAGGCACACTTGTCTTGTTCCTAAACTCTAGGGAAATGATGTCAGTTTTTTCCCATTGAGTATGATATTGTCAGTAGGGTTTTTGTATATGCCTTTTATTATGTTGAAGTACACTCTATCTATTCCCACTTTGCTCAGTATTTTTATCATAAATGGGTGCGGGATTTTTTCAATTTTTTTTCAGAATTTATTTTGTCAGGGAAATTTCTTATTTTACCTTCTGTTTTAAATGAGAGACTTTCTGGATAGAGTTGTCTTGGTTGCAAGTCCTTGCTTTTCATTACTTAGAATATTTCATGCCACTCTCATCTGCATTGTAGTGTTTCTGTTGAAAAATATGCTATCGATAGCCTTATGGGAGCTCCCTTGTATGTTACTAGCTATTTCTCCTTGATGCCTTTAAGATTCCCTCTTTATCATTAAATTTTGCCATTTTAATTTTGTGCCTTGGAGTGGGCCACTTTGGGTTTATATTAAATGGGAACCATCTTTCTGGAGATATATATTTTTTATTTCTGGTGGTAAATTTCTAGTGAGACTGTTGAGTTTTATGATGATGTTTAACTTTGTAAGAAATGGTCATAGTTCTTTCCAAATTGGATATATCACTTGGCATTCACACGAGCAGTGTGTGAGGGCTTCTAGTAGCTCTGCCCACTCAGTAGCACATGGCATTATTTTTGTTTGTTCATTTCTTAGCTTTAGTGAATCTGGTTGACTTATATTGGTATTTAATTGATCCCTTTAAGATGTTAAGTCAATTCAGTTTGTGACTACCAAATTTCATTGTTATTAGAGTCAAACTACCTAACATAATCTTTTTCCTTTCTATTCATTCTATAAACTTTTACTTAGTGTGCTTCTTAGGAGTTTACATTCTAATAATAATAAAATATGACAACATCTCAAAAGAGTCGATGACTTCATGAGAATATAGCAGTTGCACAAAAGAGTTTTTCCTAATTTTGATTAACTAAATCTTAAAAGATGAGAGGAAGTGTGTTTGTGATATAAGGACATGAAAGAAAACAAGAGAAATGGTAGTACATTAATGTCCAAGACTTCTGGACATTGGACAGTGTTAAAGATATTAACTTTTTAAAGATGCATATAATTAAATTCAAAATTTAGTAGCACAGATATTGCTGCTAACTGTTGACTCGGTTCTCTTTATCTGAATTGTTGGAGTCAGGAGCAGTTGAACATCTACTAAAATGGAAATTATCCTTGCAGAATATACTTCTAATATATATGTCCCTCTTCATATTTCAAAATTCTTTTTCATTGCAGAGTAGTTACACATTTTTTTCAGTGGCCATTGAAAGAAAATGACATTATTCAAATTATCATTACTTTCAAACATTTGGTATTTGAGACTCTCCATCCATTGAGATAACAAAGGTCCAGATCACCAGAGACAGATTAACACATTTTCTGCTCCCACCCACTGGTTTCCTAATTGTCCACCTTCAGACTTACTGCCTGGTCTCAGAAGCTTTAACCCACGCCAAGGCTAAGAATGAGGGAATGACCTTGGACCCTAAGCCACCAAGGAGACAAAAGCTTATCTCCCTGGCAGGAGCACCACTTCTGCTCCTTTTACTTCTCTCTGCCTGGCCCCCAATGCTTGGTCGGTTAGCTAATGACAGGTAAGATTCCCCAAGGGGGGAATGACCTAAGACATGCACAATCATGTGGGAGGCCCCCAAGGAAGGACTTTGGGGGCTACATCAAAAGGGGGTGATGGACCCTCGCCCTTCAGCTTAGACAAAGCCTGAGTCCTCATTCCATCTGCGAGAAAACCTCCTAATCTCTTGGCTGCCTTACTTCCCTTGCTACACCTAAACTTGAAACAATGACAGAGGGTGGTGCAGTCCTGTACTGGAAAGGGCGGGTTCACCGGGTGATCAGGCCTAAGAAAGAATATGTAAAATCTTTTGAAACATGCTTTGTTTAGAATGCTCTCAATTGAATGATAAGGGTACAAACAAGAAGTAAGTTTGTTCCTCAAAGTTTTGCAGCTCTTTAGCTATCTGACCCTGACTCACAATAGGCCCTAAGAGTTCCTTGTTATTTGATCCTTACTTCCTGGCAATGAGTAATGAGCTTTACCTGAATTCCTGTGTAAACAAACCCAATAAAAGCCATTGAGGAAGACTCTTGGTCCTTCTCCTGTGAGAGATCAGCCACCTTTTCCTCCCCAAGCAGATCATGTCTTGGTAGACTTATTCTCATCTGTGGTGGATGGCAGGGGGGACTTCGGAAGACAAAGCTCCCCCATACTTATTAACTCATTCCTAATTGGTCTGACAATTTAAACCAATGTCAATCACTTCTCTGCTTAAAAATACTTGAACCTTATAGATATGATCTATTTGAATGTTACACTTATGCAATTTAACACAATAGGCTAATTACTTATACATAGGTCTTTATGCCCGGATGCCTTATTTCTCAAGCATGAGTATAGAGGAAACATCATGATGGAGGATGAAAAAGGATGTAATAAGAAGTTAGAAGAAAAAAGGGCTAGTATAATGTCCAGAAATGTGGTAGATAGTAGACTGATACCTAAATGAAATTGGATATAAACAGAAATAAAAATTATTTCAATTTATTTTCTTATATTTTGAGTAAATATATTCACAAACATAGGTTAAATTTAGTAACACCTTTCAATTCACTTAATTTAATTACTGAATTAAATTAACACATTGATGGGGAAAAATGGTAGCATAGAAGTTTTCCTAAATTCCTCTCTAGTCTATGGCCATACCACCCTGAATGTACCTGATCATATCTAAATTACTCCCTTAAAAAAAAAGTCATGTAACTAAAATAAAGGAAATGTAGAGGATATCTTCATCAACACAGATATTACTTCAGATAGATTGGACTTCAATGATAAAAAAACTCCAAACCTGAGTGACAACAAACATTTAAGTTTTCATTCACATTAAATATTGGCTGCAGTTCAGCATGGCTCTTTGCCACATCATTTTTACCCTGTAGTTCTGACAAATAATGGGAGATAATAAAGAAAATATCAGAAAAAGAGGGAGATCATGAGGAAGACAAGAATTCTTCCTGTGCTTAGAGTCATTTTCACCTTTGTTGGTTAATATAGTTCAAGAAAATTAATCCATCTTCACCCAACAGAAAATTACTTGGCTATGGGCTTTCCAGAAAACAAAATGCAGATATAAAGTTCCCTTACTGAATAATGATAAACTCATTTTATTCTCAAGCTAAATTAATACACTTAATAATATAAATCTAAATAACTTAGGCCTTCATATTAAATTAAAAATATAGATGTTTAACAGTACCCAGAAAATTATACAAGAAGAGTCAACAAGAAACTAGAAAATCATTTGAAGTAACTGTTACAGGGCAGGTCTAGCAAGATTGCTGGGGAGCTGGCAGGGACCACAGAGTGGCATGAGAGCCTGTTCTCCCTGAAGCTGGGAGTGGTCAGTAAGTGCCACAAGTCGAGGGACTGAAATTGCAGCTGGCACGTTCTAGATTTCCCTAACCTCAGTAAGGGTTAACAAACTAGTGTGGTTTGTGACACAGGAGGAGAAAGCTTGCACAGAGTATGTGCAGGCTGAAAAGTTCACAACACATATGTAACATGGAGGTTAACATGGCAGCCAGAGAAGGGGCAGACCTGCCAGTCTAGCACAAGTGCATCTGCAGCACATGGCATTTGGGGCCAAAGAATTAAATGGTTTGTGGGCAAAGTCTCACTCCTTGTGCACTCTCTCTCTCATCCAGTCAGGAGACAGCTTATGGAGGCCAAGTGGTACACACAGGGCCACGACTCAGGTATGTTTGCCCTGGCAGCGGTCCACAGGATGCTGCAGCTCTGTGCCACATGGATGGCCCTGGATTATGCCCTTTCTCTCATTCTGAGATTAGCACATGGACTTGGGGGCCAAAATGTTTGCAAGCCCTAGGTATGCTAATAGCCTTGGGTACATGAACAGAGCCCCTGCACTACCAGATTCAGTGGTCTAGCAGTGCCTCTAGGCCCTGGGAGAGGGAAGAAGCTGTAGCTGTGAGGTGATTGTTCCCTCACAGGCATACAAACTCCAGAATGGTGCCTAAACCAAGACTGCAACCAGGAACCTGCTAAGCCACCTGAATGGTGGTGCTGCATACACCTGTATTTACCAAAGGATGATATTTTAAATGGAGGAAAGAATTACAGGCACAATTTTGAACTAATCTGACAAAGGATTGCAGGGTTATTTTTCCTTTGGCATTTTAGAAGGAATCGGCTCTGAGGCAGAAGCCAGTCATTGTTTCAAAATTGTATCACTTTTGATTAAATGACCCCTTTCATTTCTCACCAAACCTCTGCCTCCAGAGTTTGCCTACTCGTAGGCAGTAGAACCCCGCTTGCTGTTCAGTAACTTAACTAGTAGGTTTTGTTAGGTCTGAGCAATAGGAATTTGAACAAAGAAAATAAAAACATGATTCTTCTTATGAATACGTTTTATACCATAAAAGAAGAAAAAAATAAATATAGCATATAAGAGACAGATGAAAGTACTTTCAAATTTAGTTCCATAAATCAGAGTAAATTTTACCACAGAAAATTCTTTTTATGCACATCAAAGAAGCATGGCCTTGATGATTAATGAGACAGGACAACAAACTCAGATGAATTTTAAGCCAACAGAGTTTAAAAAGAAGTTAGAAAAATAGTTCCAGTGAAGAATTTACAATGACGTGAAAATAGTAAAGGGTGGGATTGACATGGTGGAAAATTGAGTTAGATGTGTGAAGAAAGAAGACTTGAAAGAGGATAGATTCTAAAGCCCATGTTTAAGTGAAAGCTAATAGATGGAAAAGGTTATGATGAAGTTGTCATTACTTGAATATGTGCAAACTTAGTCTCATATCTAGGACACTAGCGTAGACTGTGAATCTAGGAATCATAGTTATAACAGACTGATATACTGAAAAGGATCTATTGCTCAGGAAGCAGATATGTATCCAGCAAGAGCTTTCCACGTAACTTTCAAGATAAGTTAATATCTTGCTACGTGCAATTTTATTTAAAAGAAAAATCAATGAATATAATTAAATAAGAAATACAAAATCACATCAAAGCTCTACTATAAGCTTGTCCTTGCTGAGATTTAAAATACCTGAAAATGAACCCAAGCCAGCGACGAGGTGCTGAGTGATTTTGTATCGCTAAGACAATGACCAAAACCAAGGCAAAGGCAGGCCAGGACCAGATCCCATTCTTTTGACTTTAAGGTATACCTAATCCTAACCCTTGATTTAAAGGAAATCTTTGGTATATATTTAAAAAGGCAAAGTGTTACTGTTCCTCCATGAGTAACTATACAAACTTATTTTGATTTAGAAGTCATTCATTACTTTGAATCTGAAGATCTATAAATCTGTTCTTATATAATTTAAGAAAGTTGTATGTCATTATAAGTTTGTATAAAAGTGATTATAATTGTAAAATAAATACCTGCTATTAAAGCTCATGCAGTAACTTTTCTCCCCATGTGGAGGAAAAATTGGGACAACTGTAATAGCATAAATGATAAAACATGTTTATCTTTCAAAAAATAAAAATGAGAGAAAAAAACTTAGCACTTATGAATAAATTACACCTAGTATTGTATAACAGGCGAGGAATGTGGCACTTAGCACATAGTAAGGCTTAGTGCATACTTTGCAGATGAATATTGGAAAAATAAATGCAACATTCTATCATTGTTTCATTCCAACAATGATAAAATTTAAAATAGAATAGAATAAAAATAAAAAATAAAATAAAGTAAAATAAAATAAGATAGTCCTGGCTGATGTGCCTCAGTGATTGAGCACCAGCCTGTGAACCAAAGGGTTGCTGGTTCATTTCCCAGTCATGTCGTGGCCACTGACTGGCAGTGACAGTGGAATGCTGCAGATGGCTAGTCGACACACGAGAAAAACATACACAGAAACAACCAGGTCCTGTAGGGAAGTAGGGACAAAACAGCCACTCCCTCTAGTGGGGAGCACCAGGCCACCCTCCCTAGGGGAGAGCACCCTAGGGGTGCCCAGTTCCTCTGCCTGAGCAGACTTTTATTGGGTTTGTTTACACAGGAATTCAGGTAAAGCCCATTACTCATTGCCAGGAAGAAAGGATCAAACAATAGACAACAAGGAAGTCTGAGGGCCTATTCTGAGTCAGGGTCAGAGAGCTGTAAAAGACTTTAAGGAACAATCTTACTTCCTCCTTGGACCCTTTTTCATTCCACTGAGAGCATTCTAAACAAAGCAGGTTTCACAGGATTTTACATATTCTTTCTTAGGCCTGATCGCCTGGGGAACCCACCCTTTCCGGCACAGGGTGGCACCACCCTGTCATTGTTTCAGGCTTAGGTGGAGCAAGGGAACTAAGGCAACCAACAGATAAGGAGATTTTCTTGCAGAGCATGAGCACTCAGGCTTTGTCAAAGCCGAGGGGTGAGGGTCCATCACCCCCTGTTGCCGTAGCCCCCAAAGTCCTTCCTTGGGGGCCTCCCATGTGATCGTGCCTGTCTTAGGTCATTCCCTCCTTGGGGAATCTTACCTGTCATTGCCTAACTAACCAAGCATTGGGGGCCAGGCAGGGTGAAGTAAAAGGAGCAGAAGTGGTGCTCCTGCCAGGGACAAAAGCTTTTGTCTCCTTGCTTGCTTATGGTCCCAAGGTCACTCCCTCAGCCTTAGCCTTGGTGGGAGTTACAGCTTCTGAAACCAGGCAGGGTGGTTCCCAACACAGTCAGGGCACATGTCTGGGTTTCAGGCCGAGTCCCCATTAGAGAATGCACAAGAGGCAACCACACACTGGTGTTTCTCTCCACTTTCTCCCTTGTCTGATCCTTCTTTCTAAATAAATAAATATATAAATAAAATCTTTTAAAAATAAATAAAAATTTGAAATGTTTTAAAAATAAAATAAAATAAATACAATCAGATAAACTCATTTCTGACTATAAATCCTACAGGAACTACCATCTCATCTAGTAAAAGCCTGCATCTCTGCAGTGGCCTAAATTACTTGTATGATCTAGCCCACTCTCCTATTCTCCATGTCCTCCTACACCTTGTCTTCCAGTTCCCTCCTACTTCTTCCTTCTGTCCTTCACACCTTGTCCTCTTATTTTTTCTCCCATTAAGAGTTTTGAACTGGGTGTTCTATCTATAATATTCTTTCCTTAGAAACATGTATCTTTCAGCTAATTGCCCAAATGTTATATTTTAGTGATGCTTGTCTCAAGAACTCTATCTTTATCACAATCTCACTTCCTCATTTAGCTTAGCCTGCTTTTATTTTCCATAGCACTTAACCCCTCTGACTTATTCTACATGATAATAATTTGCTATTTGCTGTTTACTATATGTTTCCCTTTACAAGAGCAAAATCTCCATTAAGAGCAGGATTCTTTCTATTTTGTTCCCTGATGTATTTTAAGTGCCTTAATATTTTTAGTGGTATAAATGTCAGACTGAAACAGTGACTTGCCCTTAGTAGATGTTTAAAAAATATCAGTTGAATGAATTAAAAATGGTAAAATATCCAGCATTCAGAAAATAATGTCATGATCATTAGTTATTAATGAGAAAAAAAAAGAAAAGGAAAGAGTATCTGACCTTCATAGCATTCCAAATATTTATTGCCATTGGATTAGGTGAGAGGAAGAGATAGGTGGGTTGAGGGGCATGGTGGGGGAGAAATGGAGACAACTGTACTTGAACAACAATAAAATATATATAAAAAAGATATGGGAGAAATGCTTAAGATACAATATTAAGTAAAAAATTAGGATGTAAAAATGGAACTACTGTTTTAGCTGTATGTTTTGTATGCATACACACAGAAATAAAGACAAAAAATGTCAGCAACAAAAAAGACTTAAACATAAAGACCAAAATTTTAAGAGTTTTGAAAGAGGATATAGAAAAATGTGTTTATTACTCTAAGTTGTTAGGATTCCTTAAGCAAAACAAAATTGTACCAACATAGGCCCTGGCTGGCGTAGCTCAGTGGATTGAAGCGGGCTGCGAACCAAAGCATCACAGCTTCGATTCCCAGTCAGGGCACATGCCTGGGTTGCAGGCCATGGCCCCCAGCAACCGCACATTGATGTTTCTCTCTCTCTCTCTCTCTCTCTCTTTCTCCCTCCCTTCCCTCTCTAAAATAAATAAATAAAATCTTTAAAAATAAATAAATAAATAAAAAATAAATTGTACTAACATAGAATGTAAACTATATAAAAGAACTAGGCTCCAATAAAATTTAAAAACTTGCCAAAGGGATGGTGAAATGGAGGGAAGGAGAAGAGGGTAAAGGGGAGTAAATACTGATGGAAGTAGACTTGGTTTGGGCTAGTGAGCACAAAAGACAGATGATGTATTGTAAAATTGTATACCTAAAACCTGTATAATTGTATTAACAAATGTCACCCCAATTAATTTAATAAAATACATAAAAAATAAAATCTTATTAAAGAATACAAGAGAAAAAAATTAAAATTCAAGTCACAAAACAGAAAAAAAAATCTTAATTGCATCCTGACTCAGAATTAGTATTCAAAATATTTTTTAAATTATTATAAATCTCTAAGAAAAAAAATCAATCAAATATAAAGTGCAGAGAGCCATGAATAGGAATTTTACAGAAGATACAGGAAGACCCATAAATGTGTATAAAGATATTCAAATCAATTCATAGTCTTGGAAATGCAAATTAAATTGATGTCATATTAGATACTTGTCTGATTAATAAATAAATAAATATGTAAAATAAGTCAGTTCATGAGAAATGTTGGCAAAAATACAGAGCCAGGGGAACTCTCATACACTGTGATTGGTGATATGCATGACACTAACTTTTAAAAATATCTTTGTTAATTCATCACATAAAAATTAAAGTTTCAGAGTGATCAGTATTGTATAAACAATTATCATTTGTAAAAGTATCAGGAAAACAAAACAAAATAAAAATAATAAAAATCTCATTAACTAAAAATACCAGAAATTTCGATCTGATGAGTACATCTGACCATTTAAAATACATATTAATATTAATAACTGTTTTATATTGAATATAAAGCAGGGCAGAGGAGAAAAGTTAAAATTTTCTCTGTGTATTTGGTTTCAATTGTTATATAGAGTTAATTTATTTATGACAAGAATATTATTAAAATTTTTAAAAATACTTCAATTTTTGTACATAGACACATTAAAAGAATGGTTTAATATGTAAAAAGACAAATATTAAGAAAAAATCTTTGCAAATTAGTGCATTAGACAGACAAAAATCAGCATATACATAAATATGAAGTTTATCACTTGTAATTACTTTATAATAAATCTAATATGTATTTATAATAAATCTAATAAGTATTTACAAATAAAAGACAAACCATTAAAAAATAAAATTCACTAAGTACTTACTGTATTATACTGTGATGGACATAGCTAAACAGTAGCCATTCTTAGGTAGGAGCTGACCAGCAGCTGTTCCCAGACAGCAGTCTTTCCCGATAAGCAGTTATCTCAAGGCCAAAACACTAACCTTCGCTTCTGCTTCTGTGTGCTTGCTTTTATCAGCTGCTCCCCACCCTTTCGCTTTTGTAACAGAGTATATAAGCAAGCCCCAGGTTAAACTCAGGGCCCAGAATTTGGATCTTATCTCCTCTGGGTCCGCATGTGTAAATAAACCCCACTTCGTAAACTCCCAGGCTGTCTTGAGTCGTCTTTTCCATAACAATACAAACTATGAAACATGCAATTATAAAATATTTAGATTATAAATCATAATTAAAATTAGAACAGCATATATCAACACCTTTGTGATGTTCCCCAAAGTGTACTATAACACAATCCATATCTTAAAACTATTTTAGTGCTAAATAAGATACAATTTGAAGTATAATTGAATTTAGGATTATATATATGACATTAGCAAAAGAACAAATAAAAGTAATTAGTATAGGTGAAAGTAGGAATTAATATATTAGAAAGCAATGCTAAAATTGTTGAATAATTCTAAGTAAACTTTGAAAATTGTCAAGAAAATAGACATGCAAAACTAATATAAATATGTAACAGAAAAGCTACAAAAATGAATAAAGCAGAGATTAAGGCAGAAAAAACAGACAAGTGGATCAATGGAACAGAATAGAAATTCCAAAACTAGCCCTATTAATATAACAAACTTACCTTTGACAAAGAAATAAAGGTAATACAATAGAGCAAAGATAGTCTCTTCAACAAAGATGCTGGAACAACTGGACATCCACAGGTTAAAAAAAGAAAAAGAACCTGAAGGCAAAACTTACCGTCTTCACTAAAGGAGCTCTAACTGAATCATAGACCTAAGTGTAACAATGCAAAACAATAAAACTCATGGAAGATAAAATAGAAGAAAGCCTAGATGAATTTGGGTATGGAGATGCCTTTTAACACAGCTCCAAAGACATAATACATAGAAAAAAGGAAAAGACAAAACCAAGATAATTAGAATACAGTCACAAGCTTGGATAAAATATTTGAAAAAGAAACATCTGATAAAGTACTATTCTCTAAAATGTATAGAAAGCACTTAAAACTCAACAATAAGAAAAGAAACAACCCTATTAGAAAGTAGGTGAAAGACCTAAGCAGACACCTCACCAAAGATATAAATATGGAAAAAAAGATATAGAGAAAAAAAGAGAGAGAGAAAGAGAGGGAGAGAAACATCAATGTATGGTTGCCCATCACACACCTCCTTCTGGGGACTTGGCCTGAACCCAGGCATGTGTCCAGGCTGGGAATCAAACCAGCAATGCTTTGATTCTCAGGCCAGCACTCAATCTACTGAGCCACACCAACCAGGGCTGCATTCATTTTTCTTTATTTATAGTTTTTTGTGTAATTTTTAGGTTTCCCTATATATAGCATCATGACATTTGGAAATAATGACAGTTTTACTTCTTCCTTTCCAATTTCAAAGCCTTTTAATTCTCCTTTTTGGAAGAATTTATAGTAATATGTTGAATAAATGTGGTGAAAGTGTACCTCCCTATATTGTTTCCAATCCTAAGGGAAACACTTTTAGGTTTTGTCCATGGTATATGATGTTGACTATAAGTTTGCCACATGTGCCCTTTATTATATTGAGATATGTTTCCTCTATTCCCATATTGCCAAGATCCTTTATCATAAGTGCTAAATTTCATCAAATATTTTTCAGCATTTATTGATATGATCATGTAATTTTTATCTTTTATTTTCTTTATGTGATGTATTTTTTTTTAATTTGTGGACTTGTACCTACCTTGAATCCCTGGAATAAATCTCATTTATTCATAGTGTTTATATTTTTTTAATATATTATTGGATTCTGTTTACTAATATTTTGTTGAGGATTTTTGCATCTCTGTTCATCCAAGATACTGGACTATAATTTTCCTTTGTCTGAGTCTCTTACCTGGCTTTGAAATTAGGACAATGGTGGTCTCATTATATGAGCTTGTGGACCTTTTCTCCTTTTGAATTTTGTGGAGTAGAGAATAAGTGTTAGTGTGTTTTTGAATATTTGAATTCTCTGTGAAGCCATCCAATAGAGTACCTTTGTTTGCTTGGGGTTTCAACATTACTGCTTTGATTTTATTGCTTGTGATTGATTTGTTCAGATTTTCTGATTCTTTCTTATTCTGTTTTAAAATATTTTATGTCTATAGAAATTTTTCCATTTTATTTAATGAGTCTAGTTTGTTGGCATACAGTTCTTCATAATATTTCCTCCCCAGTCTCTGTATTTCTGTGGTGTTGTTATCCTTCTCTTTCACTTCTGATTTTATTTATTTGGGACCTCTCTCTTTTTCTTTGTTTTCATTGTGTTTTATCTATAATTATTTACCCCCCTTATACTTCCCCCCACTGCAATCTCCACACTCTTGTCCATGGCCATGAGTCCTTTTCCCTTTTTGCTCCATCCCGCCACCTCTTAACTCCCTGACTCAGAACAGTCTGCCCTCTCTGTATGAGCCTGTCTCTATTTTACTTGTTAGTTAAGTTTGTTCATTAGTTTCCACATATGAGTGAAAATATGATATTTGCCTTTCTCTGATGAGCTTATTTCATTCAGCATAAAATTCTCCAGAACTAGAACAAATACTTCAAAAATCTGTATGAAACTACAAAAGGCCATGGATAGCAACAGCAATCTAAAGAATGAAGAATAAAGTTGGAAGAATCACACTACCTAGTATCAAGCTATATTATAAGTCCATAGTAATAAAAAATAGCACAGTGTTGGCATAGAAACAGACACACAAATTAATGGAAAGGAATAGAAAGCCGAGAAATAGACCTATGATGCGTGCTCTCCCGGCCAGCAGTGTGCACATGAAAAACTGCGGATGGCTCGTGGAAACACAAGAAAAACTGCTTCTGCGTCTAATCATGCACAGAAGCAGTTTTCTGTGGGGAAGTAAAGAACGTAGTGGTCACTCTCCAAGTCAGGGAGCGCCCGTCCCTTTACTCCAGTGGGTTTTTATTGAGAAAGTACACACAGTTTGTGGATTCACAGTCTGGCAGAAGGGATCAAAGGGAACAGGTAACTTACAAAGATGCTAATAGAGTCCCTGTTGTGATTCTGGCAGAGACTGGAGTTTTTATCATATGAAAGGACTACCGGTTCCAAAGGTTTCCTGTCTGTGCTTTCAAATTCTAAGTTAATAACATCCTCCAGCAAACAGATCTCACGGGATCTTGCATATTCTATGTCCCAGGCCTGATTACCCCAGGGGTCTGCCATCTCGGTCTCCAGTCTGAACTGCCCCTTTGGCTGTTTTGCTTAGCCTTGAGAAGTGCAGGAGACAGAGGCAGCCAGGAGACTTGGATTTAAGTACAAAGACTAAGGCTAAGAGGGGGCAGGGGTTGATGTCAATCACCCCTTCCTTTCACAGCCCCTTTATTTCCACAGCCTCATGAGTCTTATTCCACAGGCCTTTATGTGGTCAGTACCTGTCTTAGATCTCCCCTTGATTAAGAAGTCTTACCTGTCATTGGTAAACTGATCAAGCATTTAAAGGCCAGGCACAGAACAGGTAGCATTCATGCCAGGGGAATAAGTTTTTGTCTTCTTAGTGGCTCCTGGTCCGGAGGTCTCTCACTCAGCCTAAGTCACAGGAGGTTGCAGCTTCCTGAGACCAGGCAGGGAGGCCCTCGACAGACCTATACCTTTACAGTCAACGTTTGACAGAGTAATCAAGCACATACAATGGCTAAACATAGTTTATTTTGTTTCCTTGATAAGTCTAGTTAAATGTTTGTCAATCTTGTTTATCTTTCAAAAAAAACCAGCTATCAGTTTTATTTTATTTATGTTTGAATTTTTTAGTCTCCAAGTCATTTATTTCAACTAATCTTTATTATTTATGTCCTTCTACATATTTTGGGCTATTTTGATTGTGTTGTTGTTGTAAGATTAGATTATTTATTTGAGACTTTTCTTGCCTCTTGAGGTAGGTTTGTATTTTCATGAACTTCCCTCTTAGGACTGCTTTCACTGTCATAAGTTTTATGTTGTTGTGTGTTCATTTTCATTTGTCTCAAAACAATTTTTTATTTATTTTGATGTCATTGTTGACTTATTCATTGTTTAGTCAATGTGTTTGTGTGTTTTATTTACCCTCCATGTGTTTGTGTGTTTTTAAGTTTTTTTTCCCTTATTTGATTTCTGGTTTTATGTGATTATGGTCAGAGAAGAAGCTTGATATTATTTAAATTTTCTTAAATTTACTGAGACTTGTTTAGTGTCCTAACATGTGATCTAACCTAGAACATGTTTTGTGTGCATGTGAAAAGAGTGTATATTCTGCTGCTTTTGAGTAAAGTTCTTTGAAGATATTAATAACTGGTATAGTATGTCACTTATGGTCACCATTTTCTTGTTGATTTTCTGTTTGTAAGACCTATCCATTGATGTGATAAGATTTTAAAATCCCCTACTATGACTGTATTATTGTCATTCTCTTCCTTTATCAAGATTTCCTTTACATATTTAGTTGCTCCTGTCTTGCATGTCTAAATGTTTACAAGGCTTATGGTTTCATATTGGATTGATCCTTTATAACTACATTATATCCTTCTTCATCTTTTGTTATAGCTTTTGTTTTAAAGTCTATTTTGCATAATATAAAAACTCCTACCCCATCTTTTTATTTATTTTCCATTTGCATCATATTTCCTTTCCCATCCTTTTAATTTCATCCTTTGTGCATCTTTTCTTCTGAGGTGGGTCTCTTGTAGATGGCATATATATGTGTCTGGTTTACTTATCCATTCATCTACCCCATGTCTTTTCATTGGAACATTTAATTCAGTTACACTTATGATCATTATTGATTGCAATGCATTTCTTTCCATTTTATTTTGATAATATTTCTATTATTTTTCTCTAATTGAAACATAATTTAACAATTTTATAATATTGTTTTGATGGTAATGAATTTCTTTTGCTTTTTTCTTGTCTGGTGTGCTCTTTATTTTACCCTCAATTTTGAATGATAGCCTTGCTGCTAAATTAGTCTTGTTGTAGGTCTTTTCATCACTTTGAATATTTCATGACAATCCTACTGGTTTGAAATGTGTTGAGAAATAAGCTGACATCTTACAGGAGCTCCATGGTAGGTGACAAACACTCTTTCTCTGGTTGCTTTTAACATTCTCTCTTTGTCTCTAAACTTTGCCATTTAGACTATAATGTGTCTTTGTGTTGCTTCTTTGGCTTCATCTTGTTTGATACTCTTTTCACTTTTGGATTGTGCATCTTTTTATTTCACTTAAGTCATCATATCTTCAAATAGATACTCAATATGTGGCTCTCCCTGTTCTTCTTCTGGTACCCCTATGATTTAATACTGGTATGCTTCAAATTATTCCAAAGGTCTATTAGACTATCCACATGTTTCACATTTTTGGGGGGGTGCAGCTCTGATTGGATGTTGTCTACTACCTTACCCTCCAAATTGCTAATGCAGTCATCTGCTTCATCTAGCCTGCTATTGATTCTTTAAAATGTATTATTCATTTCTGATACTATATTCTTCACTTCTGACTGGTTCTTTTTTTTCATGCTGTTGAAGTTCTCACTAATTTTTTTATCTTCTTTATAATCATTGTTATGACTCTATATTTGGTAGCTTGCTTGCTTCCATTTCATATAATTATTTTTCTAGGGATTTCTCCTGTTCTTTCATTTGGGATATGTTTCTTTGGATCCTCATTCTGGTTGCCTGTTTGTGTTTTTTTTTTTTTTTTTCTGTGTATTAGGTAGGTATTCTATGTCTTGATATGGTAGTCTTATGTGGTAGATGTCTTCTGGGGCTTAGAGGTTCAATCTTCTTGATTGCCTGAGCTAGGTGTTCCAGGAATGTTCCTTCTGTTGATAATGGAAGCCCTCCTGTTGTAGTTCAGTATTGATTATTTTAGTTTGTCTATAGGTTCTGTTGCCCCTTTTGTTGGCTATGATGTTTGACACTAAACATGATGTATAAACTGTTTTGTGGTTGGCTCCACAAAACTAAATCCACTCCATTAGGGCATGGTATCTGCCAAGATCTACATTTGTATGTGCTACTTAATGATATATTTTTTTCATGCTCAGATGTTGTCTGAACAACTGCTTGTATTGGTTCTTGGATTCCTTTGGAGACAATCCAGTGCTGGTTGATGTCAGATGTTGCCAGTGATGACCCTGGACTAACTGTTTGGAGCTACAAAACAATCCACAGTTTGTGGCTGCCCCTGCTATACCTGAGGGGCCTAGCTGGACACCAAGACTCATTTCCACCAGCACCAAGCCTGGGAGAGGTCAACAAAAGACTCAAAGCTCCTCAAAATCTAATCTCAGTTAGATGCCTCTTAGGCTCAGTTACTGAAAGAGTCTCTGGTGGTATGTGAGTTACTTGAGGGAAGCTCTCAGTTAGTCACTAGGTAGGGGTGAGTGGTGTTCACCAGACTGATGCATATTTAAACTTAACTCCAGTGCTAGGTTTGAAGCCAGTCAGCAACAGCCTCATGGTTCACCAAGATCAGCCATCAACCACCATTCTCCATGTACACAATAGACCTATGTGGTGGTGCCAAGTCTTGGAGATTAATCAATGTGAGTCCAGCAGTATTCATCAAACCCACACGGACCATGATTCAGTGTGGGAAGGGAGGGCTCTGCACAGGGACAATGGTGCTGATACAGTGTGCATGGAGTAAATGGCACAATTTAAGGGCCACACAACTCAGTTCTTCCCAGAGTGTGCCCATACCTATTAGGGAGCCGTCTACATAGGTTACGGACACCTTATAATACTGCAGAGCACAAGCTTAGCAGGGTGATGTGATCAAGAGTCAAGAGAATAGAGCTAATGGCTCTTTCCTGTTGGGACTATTAGATCACCTGTGAGGGTTTGGAACCAGCTTTCTGGCTAATCTGTCTGGAGGGTGCCTGTGACTCTTGGCCAGCATGCCGCTTGGCTCTGCTGTCTCTGGTGGGGTGGGACATTTTGGGTAGTGTTCAGTGGGGTTACTATGACTGCAGGGTATGTTGTAGGCTAGCCATAGCACTGGGCTCTGTTGCTCCAGGGTGTATATCCCTGTGTGGGGTGGAGACCCAGGTTTCTCAGGGTGGATCTTTGCAGCTGAGATATCTCTTTGGATTCTCAGCTACTACAATGGTTCAGGGACAGCAATTTTTATTAATTTTAATTTATTTTATTATCAATGTTTTAATGCAGCAGTCTCTAATTTCCCACCACCACTTTCCCCCACCCAAGAAAACCCCACCTCCCACCTTCAATCCTATCCCCTTTTGGCTTTGTCCATGGGTCCTTCATGCATGTTCATTTATGACCCTTTCCCTTCTTTCCAACATTATCTCCCATCCCTCCCATCTGCTTACCGTCAGTTTGTTCTTAATTTCAGTGTCTCTAGTTATATTTTGCTTGCTTGATTGTTTTGTTAATTAGGTTCCTGTTAAAGGTCAGATCACATGGTATTTGTCTTTCAACACCTGGCTTAGTTCACTTAGCATAATCTCCCCAATCCTATCCATGCTGTCATGAAGGGCAGGAGTACCTTCTTTCTTTCTGCCACATAGTATTCCATTGTGTAAATATACCACCATTTTTGATCCACTCATTTACTGATGGGCACTTAGGCTGCTTCCAGCACTTGGCTATTGTAAATTGTTCTCTATGAACATTGGGGTTCATAGGTTCTTTTGAACTGGTGTTTCAGAATTCTTAGGGTATAAATGCAGCAGTGGAATTGCTGGGTCAAAAGGCAATTCCTGTTTTAGTTTTCTGAATGAATTCCATACTGTTTGCCACAGTGACTGTACCAGTCTGCATTCTCACCAACAATGTACTAGGGTTCCCTTTTCCAGACATCACCAGCATGTATTGTTTGTTGATTTGTTTATGATGGCCATTCTGACTGGTGTGAAGTGGTACCGAATTGTGGTTTTAATTTGTATTTCTCTGATGACTAGAGATGCTGAACCTCCTTTCATATGTCTCTGGACACTCTATATATCCTCCTTGCTGAAGTATCTGTTCAGATCCTTTGCCCATTTTTTTGATTGGACTGTTTGTCTTCCTGGTGTGGAGTCCTGTGAGTTCTTTATATATTTTGGAAATCAAACCTTTAACTGAGATATCATTGGCAAAAACAGTTTTCAATATGGTTTGTTCCCTTTTCATTTTGCTATATTTTAGCCATGCAGAAGCTTTTTATTTTAATGAAGTCCCATTTGTTTATTCTTTCCTTTATGCCCCTTGCTCTAGGAGACATGTCTGTGAAAATATTGCTGAGCGGAATATCTGAAATTTTCCTGCCTAAATTCTCCTCTAGGGCTTTTATGGTATGACCACTTATATATAAATCCATCTTGAGTTTATTTTTGTGTATAGTGTAAGTTGGTGATTGAGTTTAATTTTTTTTTTTTACATCTAACTATCCAGATATTCCAGCACCATTTCTTGAAGAGGCTATTTTTACTACATTTATGCTCCTGCCCCCTTTTTCAGATATTAATTGGCCATAGAGACTTGGGTTTATTTCTGGGTTCTCTGATCTGTCCCATTGATCTGTGTGTCTGTTCTTATGCTAGTACCAGACTCTTTTGATTACCATACTTGTAATATAGTTTGTTGTCAGGTATGGTGATCCCACCTACTTTGTTCTTCATGCTCAAAATTGCTGTGGTTATTTGGGGTCATTTATCATTCCATATGTATTTTTGAAATGTTTGTTCTATATCTGTGAAATATGTCATCAGTATTTAAATAGGGATTGCATTGAACCTATAAATTGCATTGGGTACTATGGACATTTTGATGATGTTAATTCTTCTGATCCATGAACACGGTATATGTTTCCATTTGCTTGTTTCTTCCTTGATTTCTTTCTTCAGTGTTGTATAGTTTTCTGAGTACAGGTCTTTTATCTCCTTGGTTAGGTTTATTCCTAGGTACTTTATTTTTCTTGTTGGTAGAGCAAATTGGATTTTTTTCCTGATTTCTGTTTCTGATATTTCATTGTTGGTGTAAAAGAATGTCTTTGATTTCTGGATACTGACATTATACCCACTGTTTTGTCCAATTCACTTATTTGGTCAAGTAGGGCTTTTTATGTACACTATCATGTCATCTGCATACAATGACGTTTTGCTTTCTCCTTTCCAATTTGTATGCCTTTTATTTCTTCTTCTTGTCTGATTGCTATGGCTTGGACTTCTAATGCTATATTGAAGAGAAGTGGTGATGGTGGACATTTTTGTCTTGTTCCTAATTGTAGTGGGGAACTTTTTAGTCTTTGTGAGTTGAGTATGATGTTAGCTGGAGGTTTTTCACTCATTATGTTTATTGCATTGAGGTATGCTCTTCTATTCCCAGTTTGCTGAGCATTATTATCATAAATAACTGCTGTACCTTATCAAATGCTCTTTCTGCATCTACTGATATGAGCATGGGATTTTTTCTTTCATCTATGTGATGTATTATGTTCATTGATTTGTGAGTATTGTACCATCCTTGCATCTCTGGAATGAATCTCACTTCATCATCATGTATGAACTTTTTGATGTATTGCTGAATGTGGTTTGCCAGTACATTGCTGAGTATTTTAGCATCTATTTTCATCAGTGATATTGTAGTTTTCTTTCTTTGTTTTGTCTTTGTGTATTTTGGGAATTAGGATGATACTGACCTCATCAAAAGAGTTCCGGAGTCATCTTTCTTCTCGGATTTTTTGGAATAGTATGGAAAGTATAGGGGTGATGTCTTCCTTAAATGTTTTATAAAATTCTCCTGTGAAACCATCTGGTCCACAACTTTTGTGTGTCGTGAGTTTTCCCATTGCTGCTTCAATTTCGACTGCTGTTACTATTCTGTTCAGGCTTTCCGCTTCTTCTCCATTGAGTTTCGGAAGATTATATATTTCCAGAAATTTGTCCATTTCACCCAGGTTTTCAAATTTCTTGGTATATATTTCTTTGCAGTAATTTCTAACAACTCTTTGCATTTCTGTGGCATCAGTTGTAGTCTCCCCTGTTTCATTTCTGATTTTATTAGGGCTCTCTCTCTTTTTTTTCTTGATGAGTCTGCTTAAAGTTTGTTGATTTTGTTTATCTCTTCAAAGGACCAGCTCCTGAATTCATTGATCCTTAGAATTGCGCTTTTAGTCTCTATGTCCTTTAATTCTGCTCTGATCTTGGTTATTTCCTTCTTTCTACTTGCTCTGTGCTTTGTTTGTTGTTGCCCCTCCAGTTATTGTAGATGTAGGGTCAGGTTGTTTATTTGAAATGTTTCTATCTTTTTTAGGTAAGTCTGTATTGCTATGAACTTCCCTCTCAGGACTGCCTTGACATGTGTCCCATAAGTTTTGGACAGTTGTGAGTTCATTTTCATTTGTTTCTATAAATTTTTAAATTTCTTTCTTGATCTCATTATTAACCCACTCACTACTTAGCATACTATTCAGTGTCCATGAGTTTGAGTGTTTGAATTTTTTGCTCTGGATTGGTTTTTAGTTTCAAGTCCTTGTGGTCTAAGAAGATGCTTGATATGATTTCAATTTTCTTCAATTTTTTGAGGATTGTTTTGTGTCCTATCATGTGGCTTATCTTTGAAAACATTCCATGTGCATTTGAAAAGAATGTGTATTTTGCTTCTTTGGAATGAAAGTCTCTTTATATATATTAGTTAAGTCCATTTGATCTAGGACATTGTTCAATTCTGCAATATCTTTGTTGATATTTTGTTTAGAAGATCTATCCATTGTCAACAGTGGAGTATTAAAATCCCCTTGTATAAGTGTGTTGCTGTCTTTATATTTTGTGAAGTCCTTCAAGATTTTCCTTACATATATGGGTACTCCTCTGTTGTGTTCATATATGTTTATAATGTTTATGTCTTCTTTAATGGATTCTTCCCTTGAGTATTATGAAGTGTCCTTCTGGGCCTCCTTTTATGGCCATTGTTTTGAAATCTATTTTGTCAAATATAAGAATTGCTACCCCATCTTTTTTTCCTGTCTCTTTGCTTGAATATTTTTTTCCAACTCTTCACTTTTAGTCTGTGTAGGTCTTTTGTTCTGATGTGGGTCTCTTGTAGGCAGCATATGTGCCAGTCATGTTTTCTTAGCTATTCGGCTACCCTCTGTCTTTTGATTGGAACATTTAATGCATTATCATTTAAGATTATTATTGATGGGTTCTTATTCATTGCCGTTTTAATCCTTTCATGCCTTTTTCTCTCTCTCTCTCAATGTTTTCCTTCCTCTTCTTACAGCAGTCCATTTAGTATATCTTGAACTTCTGTTTTGGTGGAGGTATATTCTTTCAGCCTTTTTTTTTTTCCAGAAAGCTGCTTATTTCACCTTTCATTTTAATTGAGATACATGCTGGATAAAATAGTCTCGGTTACAGGTCTTTGCTTTTCATTATTTGGAATATTTTTTGCCATTCTCTTCTGGCTTGTAGCATTTCCATTGAGAAGTCAGCTGCTAGCCTTATAAGGGATCTGTTTTATGTTACTTCTTGTTTCTCTCTTGCTGCCTTTGTGATTCTCTCTATGTCTTTATATTTTGCCATTTTAATTGTGATTTGTCTTGCAGTGGACCTCTTTGGGTGCTCTTGATTTGGACCTTCTTTGCTTCTTGGACACATGTGACTTTTTCTCTCATCAAATTAGGAAATTTTTCCATCATTACTTTTTCAAACAGGTTTTCTATTCCTTGCTCGTCTTCTCATTCTGGTGTCTCTATTATATGGATAATATTCCATTTCATCTTGTTCTGCATTTCACTTAACTGCTCTTCATTGGTTTTTTACTTTTTTTTTCTTTTTATGCTCTTTCTGGGAATTTTTTTCTACTTTGTCCTACAGCTCATTGATTCATTCCTCTGCTTCATCAAGCCTGCTTTTGATTCCTTCTACTGTATTCCTAAATTCAGGAATTGTATTCTTCATATCCTCTTGACCTTTTTTGATTGTTTCTATGTCTTTTTTATGCTGATATAGTATTCAGTAAGTTCTTTGTGGTTTCCCTGTAGTTTTTGATAATTTGCCCTGAGCTTATTGAGCTTCCTCATAACTATTGTTTTGAACTCCATATCTGATAGTTGACTTGCCTCTATTTCATTTAGCATTCTTTCTGAGGATTCCTCCTTTCCTTTTGATTGGGCATTGTTTCTTTGTCTTCCCATTATTTGTGGGAATATTGTTTGCTTCTGCATCTTAAATTGATATGTTTTGACTCCTTGACTTTGTGGTGTGAATGTCTTTCGTAGGAGGCCTCTGAGATTCAGTGGTTTAGTGTCCTTGATCACCTGATCTAGACGCTCTTGGGATGCTCCTTATGCCATTTATGTTGGCTCTGTGGATGTAATTGGGTTATGATTGTTGTTGGGTTATTCTTTCATGGGTCCTTCCCTGTGGCTGGTTGACTGAGGATCACACCACCCACCATGTCTTGTTTGCTGTTCTGCAGGTGCTGTCACAACAAAACCACAAAGCTCAGGAAACAAACCCACACCCACAAATATAACTCCCCCCCATAATCCCACTATCAATAGCAAATGACCTATATTAATAAGGATGTAATGAGATTAAGGCTATCTAAGGCTATATGAGATGACCTACTTAAAGAAAAATTATATTGAGAGGGTAGAGAGAGGAGTAGTAATAAGAGTTTGGAGTTGGAGCAATGGAAAGAAATGGACACATGTTCAATATTAATATTTGATTTCTCAGTATTGTGTGTTGGTCAAAAGATGGTACTGTCAATTTTTTTATCATATCTGTTAATCACAAAAACTGTTGATTTTGAGTCCAATTCATCTATTTAGTTTTTGCTTGCTAAACATCTTTGTTGTTACATTTAAGAAACCATTGCAAAATCAATGACATTGAAATTTTATCTTCATAATTTTTCTAAGAACTTTAGAGTTTTATCCTTTACATTTGGATTATTGTGCAATATGTGAGTGAGAGACCCAACATAAATTATTCACATTGGATATTCAGCTGTGATAGCACTATTTATTCAAAAGCCTGTCCTTCCCCCCATTTAACAGTTTTGGCACCCTTGTTAAAAAAACATTCATAAATATGAAGAATTATAACTGCATTCTAAATTTTATTCTGTTAATCTGTATTTTTATCCTTATTTCAGTAATATTATTTTTAATCAATTAATTAATTGATATTGTTGTTCAAGTGCAGATGTCTCCATTTTCTCACCCCACCCACCTCCACCTCCCTTTCAGTCCTACCTGCCTTTGGCTTTGTCCATGATTCCTTCATACATCATTGCTGACAGTAGCTTTATTGTATATTTTTAAATTGGAATAGTTCACAAACCATTCTTTTTTAAAAAAGGTTTTGGAAATTCTATATCTGTTAGGTTTCCAAATGAATTTTAAGATCAGTTTGTAATGTCTGCAAAGAAGTTAGCTGGGATTTGGATAGGTATTTTGATGAGTCTGTTGATCAAGTTAAGGAGTATATAAGAAATATAATATGTATTATATTTCTTAATCCATGAAAAATGTATAGTTTTAAATTTATCTGGGTCTTTTAAAATTACTTCCTAAACACTTGCAGTGTAAAATTTTTTTGCAATTTTAAATTTTATTTATTCTGAATTATTTTGTTTCATTTTCACTACAAATAAAATTGTTTTCTTATTTTTATTTTTATTATTGTTTATGTAGACAAAAACAACTTGTATGTTGTAGGGAATCGCTCCGTGTGACAGTGGTGAATGTAGCCTAGCCCCTGATTCAGAAAACCAGTGGAAGTGAGTTGGCACACAAGAACCAGGCACATGGATTGGCTTTCCTATGGAGAATCAGGTGGGCATTGTACCTAGGCTGCTTTGAGGCTTGATTTTGCTAAAACTCTCTTACCTGAATTGAGGCAGCAAATGTTTACTGCATCTCTTTAAAGTAACTTCCTAATGTCTGTGCTAACCCTCCCAAGGATGGAATGTAACTAGTTCAACCACTTTTCCCCTTGAATTAGCAACATCCTTTCCTTTGTTATCAATTTCACCTAAAGTGAAACTGTGCATAGTAAATGAGGACCATCCTTGATGTAATGTGACCAGAAAAGCAAGAAAAGCTTGTCCAGGCAAGGGTCAAGGTGCTCTCTCACTCAGACAGTGGCCATGCCAACCCTTTTTCTCCACAGGACTTTTGCAGTCAGTGTGAATTTGTTTGTCGCATCCACAACACAGGGATCCCACTGGTCGGAGTCTGCAGCAATATTTGAATGTTGTATTTTCCTTTCAATTTATCTTGAAACATTTTTAAAATTATTCTGTCATTTCTTCTTTAACTTATTGCTTACATAGAAGTGTGTTGTTTAGTTTCAGTGTATTTATTCATCTCCCTAAAATCCTTCAGATATTATGCTCTCATTTTATCTTATTGTTGTCAACATGTGACTTAAAAGATATGAGTCACTTTAAATGTATTGAGATTTGTTTAATGTCAGCTTATCATCAATTCTTAAGAATATTTCATATTTTACATTCTCAAGCATTATGTTCTTTCACTGAATGGAGCATTCTAGAAATGTCTCTTAGGTCTACTGGTGCGTAATTTTATTCGTGTTTTACTTGTTTGTCTTCTAAGTAGTTGAAATATTCATCATCATTTAAAAAATTCATTGCATAATTGGGATGATATTGGTTAATAAAATTATGTAGATTTTGAACTAATATTGAAAGTGGGGTATTGGAGTCTTCAACTTTTGTTGAATTGTTTACTTTAAAAAATCTGTTATGGTTTCATATATTGTAAACCTCTGTTTTCAGGTGTAAGTACATTGGTAAGTTGTGTATCTTCTGAAATTATTGACTTTTATCATTTAAAATGTCTCTATGTCTAGTCACATATTTGTTTCAAAGCCTAGTATATCTGATTAGTATAGTCACTCTACCTTATAGTTGCTGCTCATATTTTTATTTTCATTTTCCTTTCAACCTATTTGTATCTTTTAATCTGAAATATCTTTTAGACAGCATATAGTGGATTGTAATTGTTTTTCAACACATTCTCACAATCTTTATCTTCTAATTGAATTATTTTATAAACTCACTTTTAATGTTGTTATTGATATACTAGGATTTATGTGTTGAAATTTTACACTTTTTTATTTTCCAAATATATATTTTGTCCCTCTATTACTTCTTTAGTCTTTCTTTTTAACTCAAGTAAAAGCTTTATATAATATTTAATACCATAAATAATGTATTTTTGCTCCCACTTATTTCTTGGTGGTGGATCTATAACTCTCAAAGTACATTTTAATTCACTACAGTCTACTTCACCTTTACACTAATATAATTCAAGTGAAGTAAAGAAACATTAGTCTTTCTAACTCTATTCTTTTTTTCCCCTTTCTGTGATATAATTGGTAAGAATATTACATCTATATATATGAGGCCAAAAATACATTATTTATTACATTATATGTAGTTGCACCTTCTTTATTCTTTTTAAAATTTATTTATTTATTTATTTATTTATTTATTTATTTATTTATTTATGTTATTCAAGTACAGTTACCTCTATTTTGCCCCTGCCAAACCATCTCTACCTCCCACCCTCAATTCTACCTCCATTTGGCTTTATCCATGTGTCCTTTACACATGTTCCTTGAATATTCTTTCCCTTTTTCCCCATTATCCTCTCCCTCCTCTCCTGTGGTTGTCAGTTTGTTCTTTATTTCAGTGTCTCTGGTTATATTTTGCTCACTTGTTTGTTTTGTTGATTAGGTTCACTTATGGGTGAGATCATATGGTATTTGTCTTTCACTGCCTGGCTTATTTCACTTAGCATAATGCTCTCCTGATCCATCCATGCTGTCATGAAGTGTAGGATTTCCTTCTTTCTTTCTGATGCATAGTATTACATTCTATAAATGTACCAGTGTTTTCATCCACTCATTTACAGATGAGCACTTAGGCTTTTTCCAGTACTTGGCTATTGTAAAGTGTGCTGAAATGAACATTGGGGTGCATAGGTTCTTTTGAATTGGTTTTTCAGGATTCTTAAGGTATAATCCCAGCAGTGAAATTGCTGAGTGAAAAGGAAGTTTCATTTTTAATTTTCTGAGGAAATTCCATACTGTTTTCCACAATGGCTGCATCAGTCTGCATTCCCACCAACACTGTACTAGGGTTTCCTTTTCTCCACAACCTCATCAGCACTTGTCGTTTGTTGATTTAGTTATGATGGCTATTCTGGCAAATGTGAACTGCTATCTCATTGTGGATTTAATTTGTATACATCTGATGGCTAGTGATGCTGAGCATCCTTTCATATGTCTGGGACCTCTGTATGTCCTGCTTGGAGAGGTGTTTGTTCAGGTCCTTTGCCCATTTTTTAATTGGATTGTTTGTCTTCTTGGTGTGGAGTCATGTGAGTTCTTTATATACATATATTTTTAAAAGATAGAGATAAGAAAGAAAAGTGTATATTTGTAGGTTTCTTATATTAACATTAACTGTCATTTCTATATTTGTTTGGCTCCTGGAAATTCAAGTTACCGTCTAGTATCATTTCCTTACAATTATAGAACTTTGCTCCCATTCATCCTTTTCTGTGATGTTATTCATAAATATATATCATTGTATCTGTTATAGGCCCAATGATACCTATCCATAAGATTTTATGATTTTTTATTTTAAATTAATTCAGAAAATAAGAAATATTTATTCATAGTATCTTTTATAATTACATACTGTATCACTAGTGCCCCTTTATTAGTGTGAGTGTATTTGTTTTAGTGACTGAGAGTGTATATTTTAGATTTGTTTAATTGTCTTTAGTATTTCTTATAAGATGAATTTGCTAGCAATGAATCTTCTTGATTTTTTTGTTTAAGTCTTATAGAAAGTCATAATTTCACCTTTTTAAAAAAAATAGTTGTATAGGACATAGGAATCTAAGTTAATGTATTTTTTAAATAATCTTTTAGCATTTTACATGACATCCCCTGCTTTCTTATCTGAATTGTTTTGGAGAAGAAATTAGCTGCTTATATATTGTTTTCTCTATGTAATGAGTTGTTAGCTCTTGCTGCTCTCAATATTTTTTTTCCTTTGGCTTTCCTTTGCAATTTTTCTTTGGCAATATTTTTACTAAGATGCATCTCTGTGTTGATTCATTTGTGTTTATTCCACCTGGAGTTGGTTGAGATAACCATTATTTCTTTGAATATTTTTTCTTCTTCTTTCTTTCGGTACTCCCATTATGAATATGTTTGTTAACTTAATGATGCCCACATTTTTCTAAGTCTGCCTTTTTCTTCATTTTTTTCTCTTTGTTTTTAAATATGTAATATCCATTGATCTATTTTCAAGGTTGCAGCTATCCCACTTATGGTTATAATGCAAAATATTTCAAAGCAGGATCTTAGGTATTTTCACACTTCTGTTTATAGCAACACTATTTTAAAGAACCAAGATTTAGAAGCAACCCAAATATTTATCATTGAGTGAAATGTATAAGAAACGTATGAGATATATATATATATATATATATATATATATATATATATATATACACGCAATTGAATAACATTCAACTTTAAAAATAAAGAATTATGATATTGTGATGGGACATAGCTAATTAGTAGCTATTCTTAGGTAGGAGCTGCCTGTGATGGTGTTGAGGAATGCTGAGAAAGAGATGGAGCTGTAACTGGCAGGGACATCTCCAGCGGGGGCATTCAGGGGTTTTCCCGTCTGGAATGTTAATAGAGGTCCCTAAATGAAAGCTTTGCTGGATAGAGCAATCTTGGATGTAGGTCCTTGCCTTTCATGACTTGGAATACTTCTTTCCAGCCCCTTCTTGCCTGTAAGGTCTCTTTTGAGAAATCAGCTGACAGTCTGATGGGAACTCCTTTGTAGGTAACTGTCTTCTTTTCTCTTGCTACTTCTAGGATTCTCTCCTTCATTTGTATCTTGGGTAATGTAATTATGATGTGCCCTGGTGTATTCCTCCTTCGGTCCAACTTCTTTGGGACTCTCTGAGCTTCCTGGACTTCCTGGGAGTCTATTTCCTTTGCCAGATTGGGGAAGTTCTCCTTTATTATTTGTTCAAATAACTTTTCCACTTGTTGTTTTTCCTCTTCTCCTTCTGGTACCCCTATAATTCAGATGTTGGAACATTTAAAGTTGTCCTGGAGGTCCCTAAGCCTCTCCTCATTTTTTTGAATTCTTGTTTCTTCATTCTTTTCTGTTTGATTGTTCCTTTCTTCTTTCTGTTCCACTCCATTGATCTGAGTCCCAGTTTTCTTCCCATCACTATTAGTTCCCTATCTGATTTCCTTCATTTCTCTTATTGTAGCCTGCATTTGTTCATCTAATTTATGACCAAAGTCAACCAATTCTGTGAGCATCCTGATCACCAGTGCTTTGAACTGTGCATCTGATAGGTTGGCTACCTCTTGGTCACTTAAAAAAATTGGGTCTGGGGCTTTCAATTCTGTTTGAGCCATCTTTTTTATTTTTTATTTTCCTTTGGTCTGGTTGCAGGTGTTACATATGGGCGTCAGAGCCTTAGGTGTTCACCGGGGCGGGGCACCCTAGTCACTGGGTGGTGACATTGTATGGGGGGGGGTCTGAGAGGGAACAATGGCGACTGCTCCATTTTCTCTAGGACTTCAGTCCCCTTTGCTGCTTCCCACAAGCAAATTGAGCCTTTCTGGTGATGGCTCCTGGGCAGGTGGGCTTGTGTACTTTCTCAGACACTGTGGGTTTCCCTGAGGAGCCTCCTGTGAAGCTAAGAGAATCTCCTGGCCTCAACTCCCACAGGTGTTTTCAGTCAGTGCTCTTAGACTTTGTTTCCTGGTGGCACTGGGTCCCTGGGATGCGTGGTCTGTGTTGGTGCCTGTTTTTGCTTAGCTTGTGAGCAAATGTGTGGCTGTGGCCAGCCAGATGCCTTGCACTCCTCACTGGGTCTGCTAGTTGCCTCCAGCACCCAGGGTCTGCCACCGGTATGTCAGCTGCCCCTGCGCTTCTGGGGTCCGCCAACTGCCGTCTGCACCCTGCACGCCCGTGTCTGCCAGCCTCTGCTTTTTCCTGCAGGGACCCCTCGACCCCTCTCCATATGCCTCTGACTCCACCCCTCCTTACTGGTCTGGATGTATGGTAGTCAGACTTCCATTTGGTTAATTTCTTTCTGTTCTGGTTGTTTCTTGTTTCTCAATTTTTGTTGTCCTTAGTTTTGGTTGCTCAAGGAGGCACAGTGCGACTACCTATGCCTCCATCTTGGCCGGAAAGCTCTATTTCCTTTTTCATACTATTGTAGTTCCCATCAGTTCCTTGTAGTTGTCAGTTAGTTCTTTGTGTATCCATATTACAATTTTTTTTAAATTTCTATATCTGATAGTTTACTTGCCTCCATTTCATTTAACTCTTTTACTGGGGGATATTGCATTGCTTTTTATTGTGGGTTCTTTTTTTTTCTCCCCATTTTAGGTGACTACTTTTATTTGTTTCTGTGCTTCCTGATGCCCTGCTTTGCTACCTGTCTTCGTAAGGTGAACTTTTGTGGTAGAGATTCTATGTGACTCTGTGATGTGGTCTCTTTAATCTCCTTGTCTGGGTGTTCTGGCTTTCCTTTCCTCCATTTGTGTGGGATCTCTTGTTGTACTAGGGATTTACCTGTTGGTGGTTCCTTTGTTGGTGGGTACTCCCCTCCAGTATGTTTACTGGTATTTACAACTGCCATCTTGTTGTGTATGTACAGGTGTTTGTAAACAAAACAGTATTACCAGATAACTAAACCTACACTATCAATAAAAACCCCCTAGCACATCAGCAGTTTCTACTGAACAAAGATTAATAAAGGTGAAGAGAGATTTCAGATATTATAAGATATGACAAAGGTAATATGATTTTACTAAAAGGAAAAAATGTTTTGTGGCAAGAGGGAGGAGAATTGATAAGTGTTGGAATAGAACTGAGGCAAAGAAAGGCAGAAAGCAGCATTTACAATGTAAGTAAAACACAAAAGTGTGATGGGAAAATGGGGTAAGAAAAGGGAAGAATATACTATGTGCTTTCAAATGGTACTGGATCACTAGAAGCAAAAGGTACTGGATCAATGGGAGCAAAATTGCAGAAAAACCATAGCAAGGTAGATAACAGTGACTGCTGAATAAATTTTAATAAAGGTAGAATGGCAATAAAAACATTGTAGAAAAGCAAAAAGTGAATATGAGATATCTACCTTAAAGAAAAATGATTATGAGAGGTTGGGGAAAACAAGCTAATAAGAATAAGAAGTAAAGCCCAAGTTGAGAGAGAGGGAATAAAGAAAAAAAATAAAAAGAAAAAAGAGAGAGAAAAAAAACAATGAAATAAAGTTCCTTTCTTAACTGATCATGGTCGGGGCAAAGGCTAAATGGAGTAAGACAGCAGGAGAGTACTTTATGGAATTTAAAGTACAAACAAGTAGTGAACAAACAGGAGTTCCTTGGAAAAGTGTATCAATAATGTTAATATTTTACACAACTAGCCACTATTTATAAAAGGTGAAAAAGAAATAAGATAATTATTAAGGGAAAAAGAATGTGAGCTGACCTAAGAAAGAAGAACGCTTCTGTGCGGTTAGATGACGGAGAATTAGGGAGAGTAAGGGATAGAAACCTGGCATAGTGTAAGAGAAAATAGTTAACCACAACAGTAATAAAGCTCAGGAATATGGCAAAATGGATTAAGGCCAGGGAAGGCTGGGATTTGGAAGAACAATAGCATGATAAGAAATATATCATCTGAATGAAAAAAAATAAAAAGTAAAAGACCAAGAGTAATGTGTTATTTGGAATATGAGTGAAGTGAAAGAATAAAAATTAAAATGCTATATGAAAGGGAGAATAAAAAACAAATCAAACACTTAAGCAAACAAACAAAACAAAGAATAACTAAATAAATGGAAAGGAGAGAAATAAAAAAATGCAGGTTCTGAAAGATAGCAGAGTGAAATTATCTCACCTGTTGGTGTCTGTCTTCTGACTTCTTTCTAGATCCATCTCTGGTTTTCTCACAGCTACAGGTCTTATGGGCTTACTCTTGAAAAATTAAAAAAAAAAAGGCTCTTATTGATTTTATACCTGCCAAACCTATTGTGGAGGTCTTCCAGGATCCTGCAGGCAGAGAGTGTCTGGGCTCCATTATTTTCCTTCCCTATGGTTCTGCAAGGATGGAGGCTCTGTCTGTGATACAATAATCACAGGTGTCCAATTTCCAACCCACACCCTCAAAGCACTGTGCGGCCATACTGTCCACTCTGCATATTTGTGCCAGGCCTGCGTCAATAATTCATCTTGTTTTGAGAATCTTTGATCAGTCCATGAGGTGCACTGAGTGGGTCAAACTGTGTCCCACTCCTCCCTCTTTGTTGGCCTGGCTCAGTTCTGCTATTGGAAGAAGTCACCCTGTGAGGCACTGCCTCTCCCAGACACTGCTGCCTTCTTCTGATCAATCTGTGAGGTGCCCTGAGTGGGAGAAAATTGTACTCCCACTCCCCCTCCTTCAGTAGCTTGGCAGCTGTGTATACAAGTACCCTGCATGGCTGTCAGTTTTTTTGTTTTTGTTGTTTGTTTCAGAAAAGTCCCCTTGGGTACAGACTGCCACTCCTAACAAGTCCCTGGCTTTCCACATAGTCCAACTCACTGGCCAGAGACTATCCGGGTCATGGCCAGTCATGGAGCATCTCTTTTCCCAGCTCCAGGGGTCACCCAGCTCTTCAATTTCTCTGGTACTGTCCTAGCCAGGGACTGGTGCCCCAGCTGGGGTATGCCACCAACTGTGTGTCACTTACTGTCTTTTTATCCCCCCAGCAAGTTTACACATCCAGACCTCTGCTGGCACAGGTCTGAGACTTCCCTGTTCTGTGAGGGGAGAGAGTCACTCAGTGGCTATCACTGACCCAGCTCCCCTCCAGTGCTCTTGCAGCAGCCACAGTCTCTGGCACTCAGCCAGGGAAAATTTCCTGTGGGCCTACAAAAATCTCCTCACTTTCCATTTTTAAGCATCTTTTGTACACTTTGGCTTCCAAACTTCATATCAGCTGGGATTCTGTTGGCTGTTCAGGTCTTTCAGAAGATCAGCTAGGTGTTCCAGTTGGGTGCATGAACAAATGGGCTCATCTCCCACTACATCTCCACCATCTTCCTCCTCCTTATTTTTTGCTTATTCATTCAATTCTTACTCATTACTTTTCTGTTAAGATTTTCTATTTCTTTGCTTTAGGCTTGATAGTTGTATAGTTTAGGAAACTTATTCATTTCTTACAGATTGTCCAATTTATTGCATATATTCATTCATAGTGTAACTGAACATACCCACGAAAAAAGAGATTTATCCAACTGCTGTAACACAATCCAAACTCATGAGGTGGGTGCTGATGCAAAAGGTAAGAGGTTTTATTCAGATGCTGAACAATTTGGGAGAATGGGGAACTTTCCATCTCAAAGTTCATCTGCAGACAGAGGGAGGCCTCTAGATTTCTAGTTCATCTAGAAAAAGATTTGTCAATATTATCTTTAAAAAATACAGCTATTAGTTTGGTTGGTATTTTTTATTGGTTTTCTGGTCTCTCCTTTATTTAAGTTAGGATCATTGTCATATTCTTCTGCTAAATTTGGGTTTAATTTTTTTTCTAGCTTCTATTGTTTAAAGCTATGTTGTTTGAGTTATTTCTTTATCCTATTTTTTAATTTTATTGTTTTTTCCATTACCATTTAGTGCTGTTATACTCCTCTCCCCACTATAATCACCACACTCTCATCCATGATCCTTTTTCCTTTTGACTAAATCCCTCCACCCCCTAACATCTGCATCCCCATAGCTGTCATCCTGCTGTCTAGCTTTGAGTCTGTCTCTATTTTGCTTATTAGTTTAGTTTGTTCATTAGATTTTACATATTAGTGAGATCATATGGTATTTGTCTTTCTCTGACTAGCTCATTTAATTTAACATAATAGTCTCCAGATCCATCTGTACTTTGCAAAGGGTAAATTTGTCTTCTTTTTAATGGTCAAGTAGTATTCCATTGTGTAAATGTCCCATAGACATTTTATCCACTCAACTACTGTTAGACTCTTGGGCTGCTTCCATATCTTGGTGTTTGTAAATAATGCTGCAATGAACATCAGGGTGCTTATGTTCAATTCATTAGTGTTTTGGGTTTCTTTGGATATATTTCCAGAAGTAGGATAGCTGGGTCAAAAGGCAGATCCATTTTTAATTTTTTGATATATCTCTATACTGCTTTCCACAGTGGCTGCACCAATCTGCATTCCCACCAACAGTACAAAAGTGTTCCCCATTCTCCACATCCTTGTCAGTACTTGCTTGTTGATTTATTGATGATAGATACTCTGACAAGTTTGAGGTGATCTCTCACTGCAGTTTTAATTTACATATGCCTGGTATTTTTAAATTGCTTATGTCTTGTAGTTTTTTGAGCATCTTTAGTATAATTATTTTGGATCTTTATCAGATAATTCATGTGTCTCTATTTTTTGTAAAAGCTCAGAGGTTTACTCTATTCCTTTGGTATAGTCTTGTTTCCATGGTTATTTTTAATCCCAGTGTCCTTCAATAGTTATCTCTATGTTTGAAGAAACAGTCTAGTCTTCCAGGCTTCACATATTGACTATATCAAAGTAGGGGCCTACTATGGTATGATCTGACCTCAGAGCTAGTATTGCTGGACACTAAGTTGCCAGAGATGGGGGTGATGGCATCAAATCCAGGGATGTGTGACGTGTCTTTGTCTCAGGCATCTGGAGTTCACCAGATTGACAGCTGTGTCAGTGGCAAGCAATGCATTCAGCTGTGAAAACTAGTTACACCTGTGTGTGTAGTGGCAGGGCCTGGTTTCAGACTCACACATAGTGGAGGCTTTGTTGACATGTACTGCAATGGCTGCTGGGTAACATCATAGGTATGTAGCACTAGATGCTGAAAGAGTGTTATAGTTTGTGCATGTGCACTGCTGGTTGAGCTAGCTACGCTTGAGAGGGGTGGCTCATGTTACTGAAGACAGGGCCAGGTCCAAAGCCACAAACAGCTGTGAGGTCTCTTGATGTTTGCATGCTGTCCTGTGGCTACATAGTCTCCTTTTGAGAATGTATACAGCAGTAGAAACTGGTGATGAGCATCAGGCCAGAGGTGTGCAGGTGCACAGCTGGAAGGGCTAGCCCTGAGTACGCACATAGTCGTGAGGGTCAGTTTTCAAGGTTTGAGCTGGTATCGTACACTCACACAGCTGCAGAGACCTGAACTGCCTGCCAATCTTTCTCTTCCTTTCACAGTGATGAGGACTTTTCCTAGCTGAGGAATTCCCTCTTAGCACTGAGCAATATTAATGATTGATGGGATGATGAAAGTTAAATTAAGTTGCCTCTCCCTTCTCTTTTTATGCAGTTATTCTCAGGTTTGTTTGTTTGTTTGTTTTTGTTCTACAGTGTGATGAAGTTTCTGAACTGTACTCCTGAGCTCTCTTAGGGCTATTTTTATTCATGTATAATTGTCTAATGTTGATCTTTGTGGGGGAATGGAGGTTAAAGACTTCTATGTTTAACAGATTGATACTAAATAGGTGATATTATCTCTATTTAACATATTAAATATGCTTGTCAATATTTAGCAAAATGCCTGAGAAGTTCTGTAGAGGATACTGGCCAGCAGTACCCATCCCTGCTGCAGATGCTCATCGAAACACGAGAAAAACATACACAGAGACAAACCAGGTCCTGTGGGGGAATAGAGACAAAAATGACCACTCTCTCTAGTGGACAATGCCCCATTCCCATTCCCAAGCAGATTTTTATTAAGAATGCAGACTCAGTTTGTGGATTCACAGTCTGGCAGAAAAGATAAAAAGAAATAGGTGACTTACAAAGGTGCTGACAGAACTCCTGCTGTGATTCTGGGCAGAGATTGGAGTTTTATCATATGAAAGGACTACAGGTTCCAAAGGTTTCCTGTCTGTGCCTTTAAATTCCAAGTTAATAACATCCTCCAGCAAATAGATCTCACAGGATCTTACATATTCTATGTCCCAGGCCTGATTATCCCAGGCGCTCACCATCCCTGGTCTGGGCTGCACCCCTTTGCTATTTCTGAAGGCCTTAGTTCAGCAGGAGTGACAAAGGCAGCCAGGAGGCTAGGATTTCTTACATCTAAGAACAAAGACTCAGGCTTCAATAAAGCCGAGGGGTCAGGGTTTGATGTCAATCACCCCTTCATTTCCACAGCCCCGTGAGTCTCTTCCCTGAGGCCTCCACGTGATTATGCCTGTCTTAGGCAATTCTCTCCATGGGAAATCTAACCCATCATTAGCTAACTGATCAAGCTAGGAGGCCAGGCACTGAACAGGCAGTGTTCATGCCAGGGGAATAAGTTTTGCCTCCTTAGTGGCTCCTGATCCAGAGGTCTCTTGCTCAGCCTAAGTCATGGGGGGTTACAGCTTCCTGAGACCAAGCAGGGTGGTCCCCAACAAAATTCTAATAAAAGTCAGATGCTATTAGCCTTTCTATTGCTAATGCTTTATCTCTTGATTTAGCAAAACATCCATAGATTATCCTAAGGGATCTTCTTCCCAAATCCTGTGAAAAATAAAGCCTTTTTAACTTCTGTGCTGTCTCTACAGGTGAACTACTAACTTCCCTCCATAAAACCTGAACAGTTTAACTCTGAGTGCATGTTTGATTTTGTAACAAAGTTATAAAAATGTATGATAAAATATGTTAATATTCTGACCTAATAAAACTAAGAATCAAAGTATTATTCTATAAGTGTTAATTCCAAAAGCTCTAGCAAACTGAGTTAGAAACATATGGATTAATATGTAAATAACATTTACTTTGAAGACAGAATCATGACAATGGTTGAATTAATAGGGTAATTATAATAGTGCATAATAAAATAGTATAATGTTTGTTTCTGTAACCAGAAAAGACAATGACATTTGGGCTGCCTGTCACTACCAAACCCAATAAGCAATGACAGTGATTGAATCTTTATGGGTGCTTTATTCAGATGGCCGGTGATCTGAGAAGATTGTGGGTTCATACCTTAACAGACCATCTTGCCTCCTCTTTCCAGGCCAGACTTTTTATACCAGGGAATAAACAGGACGTGGTGAGGGCTTTGAGATTCAGGGAGGATTTGGTGATAGAAGTTGCAACATTCCTGTCCTGGGCAGTTAGTTGTTCCCAGGGGTGGTGGTCATCTGTCTCTCCCTGGAACACAAATGTCCTGATGCCTCCAGTTGTCCCTGGGCAGTAATCTTTAGCAGTGCCCCAGGAGGTCAGCTGTTTTCCCAGGAGCCAGATTAGGCCTTACCTGTAGTTTCTGAAACAAAAGCTTTAACATACACATTACTTGCTAGACTTATAACTTTTTACCTTAAGCTAAAAGTTTCCAAGTGTTGAGTCCCCTATCATTTCTACTATTATAGAAGTTAAATTGTGGTAAAAGTTGTCTATGAAGGTAAAAATGTTGATAATATTTACCAGAGGTAAAAAGCATAGATTACATGAAATATGTGTGTGTATATATTTTTAAAGTGATATTTTAATGGAAATTATTGTCATAATTTAGAAAATTTATTTATAAAAAATTTATCTGTCCATCAGGCAAAATAAAGAACTATTAGTATATTAAGCAGTTTTCCCTTAAAATATAAATAGCAAGCTTTTTGGAAAAACATCTCTTTTACTTCAATAACAAATATTTCTGCTTTAGACTGTCTGAAGAAAAGTTTTTTTGTTTTTTCAGCATATCTTTTGATTCTTTTGAATTTGCATACTATTGACACAACATGTAATCTCCAGTAATATGCTCTTGGCCAGTTATCTACCACTCATTTGTTCTTTGTTCAAGGAGAGTATATTGCTTTCATGATGTTCATGGTTTACATGTGCAATGTTAGACCACTATACTTTGTATTCCCTGACCTTCTTTTATTTTTCTTTCTCTTTTTTTGTACTACTTATATTTGCTTATTAGTGTCATACTCACATTGCAATAGTCTTCAGCTGGCAGGTAATTTAGGCATGTACAACTAAAATGTATCTACAGAGCTCCCATTTTGGGAATTTCTCCCAGAATCACTTAATCAGCTTCCCTTGTTTGGCCTTTTCCTTTACTAACCTGTTTTTTGAACCAGTTTCATCTGGGATCCATCAGCCACAAAGAGTCTGCATATTTTAATAGTGGTCAATGAATTCCTCATCCATTATTCATCAAATTTCTTTTCATCTGCATTATTTTATCATGTTTATGATGTGCAACCACTGCTTTGTAGAATACATGTTTGATCTCCTCCCTTAGTACTTGTGGATCAAGAGTGTTGTCTGTCATTGCTTATTTAGGCCATTGTCTTTATGCTAAATGACTGCCATTTACAACATAAAAGTGAACAGAAAGCCTGTCAAGACAAGTTTATCTTAAGTAAAATAGACTGAGGTCAAAGAACATTTTGTCACTAGTAACAGGAGCTGTATCTATAATTGCCTGACTTTTTATCTCTTTTGAAGAAATGGCAAAATATGTAAGTAAAGTCAAATTATTAAAAGTTGAGTTCTTCCTCAACCTAAACTAAAACATATGTTATATTCAATCAGATCTTGTTGGTTTATAGGTATGATGCATTTATATAGTTCATGAGAATTATACATCATTAAAATCAAATATAAATACATTTTTGAATACTTGCCTTAATAACAAGTATGTTGCATACAAATACAAGAAACTCTGGAGTTATGGCCATAGAAGGAATGTTATTTCAAAGAATACTCTTGCTCTCCACTACTACCTTTATATTGTACTACTTTAGTCAAAGAGATAAAAAAAAAAAAAAACCTAACTAATCTGAAAAAAGAAAAACTGGCCCTGAGTGAGACCCTGATGTTATCAACTGATCTAGGATGACTTACTGGAGAAATGACCAAAAAAATTAATGATATAGATAGATTTACTACTGTCCAGTAAGCATTTAAGTCCCTGAATGAGCATTATACATTTTACAATGCAAATTGGACCACATTTCTGATTACAAAATAGAAAATAGCTGTGCTCATGAACTTCTTCTTTTGTGAGGGCAGTGTGGTAAGCATTAGATTTTAATCTCAATATCTATTTTTTTAAGTATTTTTATTTTTCAGGTGGCATTTAGTGGCCTGAAATTTCCATTTGGAACTTTGGACTTTTCTGACCCATTATTTCAGCCCTCTAAAACTGAACATCTGTTACAATTCAATTTCCCATTAATTATTCCTTGGTGTCTATAATTTGCAAACTGTATACACAGATATATCATCTTATCTTCATTATAACCTTTTCAGTTAAGCCAAGCACCAGTTTGCATTCCCACCAACAGTGCAAAAGGGTTCTGTTAGAAATGCCAGAGATAGAGGTGGGAGGAACTGGATGATCTGATCCAAGTGCCTTTATCTGATGCTGCGCTTACAGGTGGGCTGACTTGGGATTGACCACAGCCCCAGAGGTGGAGCAGGAGCAGGAATGAGATTTTTAAAAGAAAAAGCATGGGATTTCTGAGGGGTTAAGGGAGGGGTTAGTCTCTTGCTCTTCTGGGCAGGTGCCTCAGAGTTTCAGGCTATAAGCCAGGACAGTGGGTTAGATAAATGGCTGGGCTTTTCCCAGGTACAGGAGGGTCAGTCTGACCACCAACTCTTGTGGCTGATACCACATGTCTATTGTGCTTGGTTGGAGAGAGTTTCAGTTAAGCTGTGGGTTACAAGTGAGTAAGGATAACTGGGGCATGGGAAGTCCAGTAGGATGGAAAACTGGCATGCCTGGATCATGAGCATACTGGTGGGCTGGGAAACTGGCCTGACACTTTCAGGTTCCCTTTTCTCCACATCCTGACCAGCCCTTGTTGTTTGTTGATTTATTTGTGATAGTTATTCTGACAGGTGTGAGGTGATATCTTATTGTGGTTTTAACTCGTATTTCTCTCATGATTAGTGACATTGAGCATCTTTTCTTATGTCTACTGGCCAACTATATGTCCTCTTAGAGACATGTCTATTCAGATCATTTGCCCATTTTTAATTTGGTTGCTTGTTTTTTTGTTGGTGAATTTTGTAAGTACTTTATAAATTTTAATTATTAACCCCATATAAGATGTATCAGCAAATATGTTTTCCCATCCTGTGAGCTGTGTTTTTATTTTGTTGATGATTTTTCTTGCTGTGCAAAAACTTTTTAGTTTGATATAGTCCCTTTTTTTTGTTTCCCTTGCCAGGGGAGATATATCTAGTAAAAAACTGATATGAGCAATGCCTGAGATTTTGCTGTCTATATTTTCTTCTAGGATTTTTATGGTTTCAGGTCTAACATTTAAGTCTTTGATCCACTTTGAATTTATTCTATGTATGGTGTAAGAATGTGGTCTACTTTAATTTTTCTGTGCATATCTGTCCAATTTTCCCAATACCATTTATCATGCTGTACTACAAGTCCATAGTAATCAGAACAGCTTGGTACTGGCATAAAAACAGACACATAGATCAATGGAATAGAATGAAGAGCAAAGAAATAAACCCACACCTTTATAGTCAATTAACATTTGATAGAGGAAGCAAGCACATGCAAAGGGCTGAAGATAGTTTATTCATAATTTTCAGTAAATGGCATGACTATAATCATTGTCATGGTTGGAAGACTGTGTAATTAGTCTCAGCAATACATCCAAGATCCTAACCTCAGGGCTGATGCACTCATTTCTTGGTTGCCAGAATACCCACTGTTGACAGAGTCCTGTCAGGGAGTAGCCCACAGCAGGTGAATAGATGATGCAGAAATACAAATGTCCCATTCTGTGATCCCACTGGGAATACTTCTATAAGACTTTCCAGTTACAAAGCTTCCTGTATGATGTTCAGAAACCTCAGTTGGGGCCACATTATGATTTAGCTTTTCCCTTTCCAAACAGTTGTATCTCCCGGGAGTTTCCCCCAATAAATCCTCTGCAAGCAATGTCTGATTGCAGAGTCTGTTTCCAGGGAAAACAACTTAAGACACAATATACCATAGTGTCAGAGTAATAAAAACAGTATGGACACAATGATTTTGACTAGTAATCAGAACTTCTTAAGTCTTTATTAAAGCTGTTATTTTATTATTCAATGTCACTTCCTTATAAATCTGGTGTGTATGGAAGGTAGGGATGTGCTCATACTCATAACCACAGTCATTTTCTGATCCAATTTAGTAATACTGAGCTTGGTTCTTAAGAATAAATCTTATTATTTTCATCTTTTTTTTTTTTTGCTTAAGATGTCAATAGAACTCAAGTATATGTAACAATTTAGGTGAGCTGATAGTGCCAGTAAAATCTGAGACTCACTGTTTTCTTGAATGAAGCTGTCTGCTTGCTTATCTTGAGGGATTCTCTCAGAATTGTCAGCCATGACTCACTCAGCTGACTATGAGTACATCCTGAGTCTTTATACTTGGATTACAGAGTACAAAAACACAAATGTATCTAATTGGTAACAGAATATATAGATTTGAGTTAACTATTAGCTTTATTCTACTTATTCATTCAGGAGGCTTTATTTTCTGAGAAAACGTGAGTGCCTTTTTCTTTGATTTTACTGTTCAAACTGAAAGCCTACTTTGCTTGGAAAAGACAAAGAGATTAGAAGTCTGAGTAATGAATCAGTGTTTATTAAGCATGTACTCTCCAAGTAAAAGAAGAGGACAAAAAAATAAACAATTAAATAATCATCTCTGAAATATATGGTTGTGATGTGTAGCACCTGGACTGAAAGCTGTGCTTCACTTCTGGGGTGGAGGCCTCCCATATAACCCATCCCACAACACCACCCTGGGCACCCATTTCTATCCCATCTAACAACCCTCTGATCTGGTAATTTCTGGTGCACTCCATGCTGCCCTCTACCTCTTGGCATCTGCTCATGCTGTTCAGGATGCCTAGGAAACCTTTCCACAGATTTCTTTTTGAGATGACCTCTTTCTCTATTAAAGCATAAAATAGAAGTTAAAATTGCAAATACTGAATTTTTCATGTAAATAATGTAGTGAGTATTCCAAACAATTTCAGCTCCCTTCTAACAGCATGGCAGCTTCTCATTTAAAAATAAAATTAAAATAAAAAGCATTTTAATATTTATATAAGCAGAGCAGAAGAAGAGTCATCAATATTGATAGTTATGTATCCATCCATTTGCCAAAACACAGTAAATGGGTAGTACCTTCACCAGGAAGTTTTTCCCCAGCCTAAATGTCTTGTTCCTCTGGTTCCAGTTTTTAGCTGTACATACTTCCATCTTGTTCTGTGTCGTAACACCTGGAAAGCATTGGTTTCTAGATCACTGACAGTGAAAAATCAAGGCTGAGACCATGCAGATTCACTTTCTGTTATGTGAATGGAGTGCAATTCTAGGCTTATTGCCTATCAAATTAAATAGAATTGATATGGAAAGCTTTATTTCATTTATGCTGTGCAATTTAAGTTGGGGGATTTGGGTTAAAATCTCCTGGAAAGCATTAGCAATTTCTTTGTAAATTCACTTCCTCATAAACCAAGCCAGAATTTTGCCCAGCCATGTGGTCACTATTCTCAAAAAAAACATCTTAGAGGAAGCAGGGCAATGATTCAGGCCAGTCAAATGAATACATTAAAAAATAAAAGGTGAGGAAGAAAATACAGAAGGGCATTAGCTCCTCAGGTAACATTCAGTTATATCTTCAAATATCTGGCTTTTATTAGTAATAGGCAAGCTCAAACAGCCAGTATAGCTCCCCCTTACCCCCATGTTCAAGTCTTTACTCCTGTACTGTCTGTTCAAAGTTCTCACCTATCACAGTTTTCCTTGAACAACTACTTCTTCATTCATGCTTTCTCCACTGCTTGGGATGTTGTCTCTAACTGAGGATCAAACTTCTCCTTAGAGATCCAAATCAAATTCTACTTTATTTGGAAAAGCAGATGTTCTAACGTTCTATAAACATATTACACATTCTGCTAACAATTTTGACTTTTATCATTACCAATAATGTTTCCTGTATATATACTTACCTGTCTGTGTACATCTATCTATCTTGCTTCCTAAATTGATTATATAAATCCCTTGAGGGGAAAAAGCAGTTCTTTTAGTTCTGCCTCCCTCAGTGCTGTCCAACTCAGGCTTTGTAGTAACATGTCCTGAACATACAACCCTGCTTGGTTAACTAACTTCCCTGGAGGGTTTATTTCAAACTAGTTCATTTTCACATCAAACTTGATGCTCAAGTTCCCCAGGACCTTGGTTCTTTTATTTTCTCTATTTACAGGAGCCCTGCTTGTGATCTTTTCCTATCTCATGATTTAAGGTGCCATGAAAATGCCAGTTTCTCTCAAACTTATATTTCTATCTCGGACCTCTCACCTGGCATTTCCACTGATTTACTCACACTCTACAGTCTACACAGACACCTAGTAGAGATATCAGCACTAGTATGTCTGCAACTGAATTCTTGATCCTCTCATCTATGGGCCTTCCCATTTCAGTAAATGGTAAATACAACATTCCAGGTGCTCAGGAAAATAAAACTAAAATCTTTAGAGTTGTCCTTTGTTCTTCTATTTATCTCTCACCCCCATTAAGTATTCTACTGATCTTATCTTCAAATATCCAAAATCTGAACACTTTTTACCATGTCTATTGTAGCCACCTGAATATGATCCTTTAGCATCTCTCATTTTGATTCAGTTACAGCACCTAATGAGCTCTTCTACCCTGCTTACTTACAATCTATTTTCAACACAGCATTGTTTTAAAGCACACGATTAATCATGCTACTTTTCTTTCCAAAAGTCTTCAATGGCTCTGCATTTCCCTAACCATCAAAGCCAATACAAAGGTCTCCTTGCAAAATATAGCATGTCCTTCTTGACTCTCCCCCTCACCTAATGCCTTTTCAATATCAATTTTTTTCTGCTGTAAGTCTGCTCCAGATATACTGGCCTCCAGGCTATTCCTCAAAAGTGCCTCATATATCCTGCACTGGCTATTGCCTCTATTTGGAAAGATCATTTCCCAGATATGATTATGCCTAACTTTATGCCTCCAAAGTATCTGTGCCGAAGCTGCCGACTCAGTGAGACATGAGTTGACAATATATTTAAAATTACAATTACTCTCCATATCTAACATTCCCTAACACCATTACATTGCTATTTTTCCCTCTATAGTATGCATCACTCTAGAGTGTACTAAACAGTTCTCAACTTTCTTTCTTTTTTTAATATGTTATTTATTTTTAGAGAGAGAAAAAGGGAGGGAGAAAGAGAGGGAGAGAAACATCAATGTGTGGTTGCCTCTCATGTGCTCCCTACCAGGGACCTGGCCCTCAACCCAGGCATGTGCCCTGACTGGGAATCAAACCAGTGACCTCTTGGATTGCAGGCAAGCACTCTATCCACTGAGTCATACAAGTCAAGGCTCCTATTTGCTTCTTGTTTGTTTAAACATCATCACTCTATGTAACCACCATCTCATAATTTTCTCCATTTCCCTCTTTCATTCTTGCATCTTGGCATTTTCCCTCCATCTTATTTCTTCTGCACACTATCACTATACTTTAGGCCACTCTGATTGTTTTTCACAATCCTGTGATTCTCATTTTTCAAAACATTAGCTTCACTTTATCTTTCCCTTTCTTAAAAATATATTTTCCTTAATTTCACTCACTGCAGCCTTCATGTTTTCATCTAATTTGCAACCAAATTCAACCAATTCTGTGCGCATCCTGATCATCAGTGCTTTGAACTGTGCATTTGATAGGTTGGCTACCTCTTCGCCGCTTAGCTGTATTTACTGTGGGGCTTTGATCTGTTCTTTTGTTTGGGCTATTTTTTTTGTCTTGTTGTGCCTGTTACATTTGAGGGGCGGAGCCTTAGGTGTTCACCTGGGCAGGGAAACCCAGTGGCTGGGTTGTGATGCTGCGTGTGGGGGCAGGGTCTGAGAGGGAACAATGGCGCTTGCTCTGCTCTCTGTCAGATTTCAGTCCATTCTGCCATTTCCCCCAAGCTAACTGGGCAGTTATGGTGCTAATTCCCATGTGGGTGGGCTTATGAACATTCTAGGACCCTGTGGGTCTCTCCAATGAACTCTCTTGTGAGGCTAGGAGTCTCTCCCTGCACCTCAATCCCCAGAAGGTGTTTCCAATCAGTGTCCCGAGGCTCTATTTCCCAGAGCTGGGACCCTGGGTTTCACAGTCTGTCTCACTCCCTAATTTTGCCTGGTTTATCTGTGCATGAATGTGGGATCACCAGATCAGCCAGCCACCTTGCCTGAAGTGCCTGGCTTCACAATCTCCACCTCGCTGGGTCTGCCCATTGCCATCCCACGCTCGAGATCTACCAGTTGCCGCGCTCCCAGGGTCTGCCTGCTGTGGTCTTATGCACCTGGGATGCCTTACTTACCTGGTGTCACTACTTTTTGTGCCTCAACCCCTCTCTGCCTGGCTGCCCGACTCTGCCCTTCCTACTGGTCTGGATGAATGTGTCTATTTTAACTCCTTGGTTGTCTGACTTCCATACAGTTCAATTTTCTCTCAGTTCTGGTTGTTATTTTGTTTCTAAATTGTTGTTGTCCTTATTTTGGTTGTGTAAGAAGGCATAGTGTGTTTACCTATGCCTCCATCTTGGCCAGAAATCTTCTTTCATTCTTTATTGATCTGTTCTATTGCTAGTCTGAAAGTTTCTCAAGGTCAGGGAATCATTGATATTTTGTTCACTACTATAGCCTTAGGGCCTAGAACTATGGTTTATGAATAGTGCTTTCTAAAACTATTTTTAATAAATGGAATTTTGAAATAAATTTTATGAATTTTGCATACCTTACCATTTCCATTTTAGTATGTTCTTACTACTATTGAAATAGAATTGGTTTAATTCTGCTCAAGTGAGTTCAATAAATCTCTTTGCAGCTTTACTATGTGCAGATATATTTTGTCCTGATTTCAAGGACCTTTGCTGGAACTTCCTAGTGATAACATATACATGCAAATAAGGGGCATATAACAGAAGAAAATGTGCTAAAATATAGATCTAAGCAAGAACATAGAGAAAAGGATAGTTCATCCAAATGATGATGACTGACTAGAGAGCATGTCTAAGTGAAGATAGCATATACAGCAATACAATTTTGACAGAAAAGTGAGGAGCAATTTCCAGGGAAGGGAATGGCATCATGCAGATGCCACTTGAGAGGTAGCTAGTATAAGATAAGCACAGTGGTTATGTAGAGGTTTTAGTTAGAGATGAATCAGAATGGAGCTGATATAAAAAGGACCTCTGTTCATGCTTATCCTATAGTCAGTAAAAACTGGATGTTTTTAAAATTAGGGATAAGAACAGAATTCTTCCACTTAACCCAGGAGTAAAAGTCTGTACACAGTAGCTTCACACTGCACTAGCATGTTTGCCAGGTTAAATAGAGTTTGTGTCTCTTGACTTTATTTCCTTCATTTGTATCTGACACTAGAACATGCTTGTGTGGTATTCATATAAACTACAATATTAATTTCATTAATTAGGAAAATGAATTTGTAATGAGAGGACAGGAAGCCTTTAGCACATATGTCAAATGGGTCAGAGGAATTGTAGACTTTATCTTCCACCTCATATTGTCCACTAATTACTTGTCTATTTTGATTAGAAATTACTAACCCTCAGGTCCCTAGATATATGTTCAATTAAACATTACATAAAATCAATTTCAAAACTTGAAACCTATCTAGATACCCATTGACTCAGGCCAGTTTCTCTTCACTACTGCAGGGATACACAGAGCTTGAGGGGGATTGTGTTCTTGAAGATCCAGGTAGAAAGAAGAAAAGGTTTGAGAAGATAGTAGATGATGCCAGCTCTACACCTCTGTCAAAATAAAATACAGAACAGTGGTGGCCTGTGGAAACTTAAATAGTCAGGGTGAATCTGAGCTTAAGTATATTTATTCTCACAGGGAATGGTGCAATTCTGTGTGCTGTTTGGGATGCTAAGGGAACATACAATGAGATCTGTCTGGGAAGTACCCATCCATGTAGTATGAAATATAGAGACATTTCCTGGAGAAGATACAAGAAACATTGTACATAGTACAATAATGCATCAGTCCCCTTCAAAGGAGGCACCTGAGGACCTCACACAGTTCTCCCAATAGTCATCAGCTGTCCCATTGTATTTTCCTGAATCACATCAAAGGTCTGAAATATCTTCCCTTTCAAAGGCTATTTTAGTTTTTGGAAAAGCCAGAAGTCACAGGGCACCAAATCTGGGCTGTAGGGGGCCTGAGTCACCTGGGCGATTTGATGTTTCACCAAAAAACTCTGCAGAGACGTGATTCATGAGTGGGCACATCGTCCTAATGAAGTTTCAGTCACCAGGTGCCTATACCTGAAGCTTTCTGAATCATCTGAATAGTTTCTGCAAAGGAATGTTTAAGCTTAATGCAAAATTTGATCCAGGTTCATTGCTCTACTCACTCAGTCATTTAGAATTCAGTAACCATACAGTTCATGTGCTCACCCAGCAGCATCTATCACTCCTACTGACAATACAGTGAAATCACCATTGTTCATGCATACACATTCCAGCCCCCTATCTTTGGCTGCCAGGTTATATCAATGTCATCAAACCATTCTCATTGTATTAACAATGGTGGGACTTTTACCAGCCAGACCTCTTGATCAAACTTTTCATGACGCCTTTCCTTGGGAGGCCAGGCTTATTCAGTGGAAGGCAATTTGGCCATGTTCATAGGCAAAATAGGTATATAACATGCAGGCCAGTTTCTCATTGTTTGGCTTCGTGCTTTATTCTTGTATCTTCACAGTCATTTTTGAAATCACCCTAAGGGAAGGCATTCATTGTCAAATAACTTTGCTGTCTCAAGATCAGATCTTATTTTTCAACCTTCAAGAGAATGGGCAAAAAGATTTATGTAATCATAGACAATAAACAAGACCAAGTAAATTGTACTCTGAGACCCTTTTCATGTACATTTTAATGACACAAAAACAAGCATTAGAGGCATCTTAGAAAGATCAGGAGACACATGAAAGAGTAAACTGAGGTGAAGCTTGTGCGGAGTAGAAATCCAGTCAGGCTGGTAACTAGTGAACATCGGTTGTGGAGGCAGAGTGGGTGACTTGAAAGTACTTGAGCTACAAATGCAGGTCCAAACTCTTTCCTCTCTAATGACCTTGTGACCCTGACAACTCAACATCATTGGCTATGTTCAGAGTAGTCCAAGTTTGAAAATAAAGACCCCCATCTCATCTCTTTTTTAATTCTCATTCTATATGCTATCTTTGGAAAGTCTTATCCTCCCTCATCTAATCATGTTTAACCACTGAAAACAAAATCCAGGTGTGCCTAGGGTTCTCTACTAAGTTCAAGATTCACAAATCTCATTTCCTACTCTAACATTTCCCTTGGGTCTCCAAAACTTCATAATTTCCCTGAACATACATAGCTAAATTCACCATTAACTCCTTTTTTATCTCACAGCCCTCCCTCATCCTGGTGTATAACATCTGCTCCAATTATCCTTTCAGTTTACTCTGTTGATAACTTTAGAAGCTATCTCCTTCTCAGTACCCTGTTCATCACACCAGTTTATGCCTTGACTGGATAACTATCATAGTTTTCACTGTCCCCACCATCTCTATCCTTTTACACAGCCATCAGATTTATCCCTTCATCAGTACAGGGCTGATGTTTTAGGAGCAGAAATACGTTCATAGATTCACTACACTTAAAATATATCCATAGTTTATGGCCTATAACAATATTTCCTTCTAAAAATAAAGTTCATTAATCTCACCCCAGGTCAACTAGGTAGCAATAATTTCTGAAAATCAACCCCCAACATGACATTCTGCACCTTGCACAGTCTGGTTCTGGTAATACTCCCACTTCAGCTTTCATCACCCCTCTCCTTTACTGTATCTCCCCTCTGTGCACTGTTTCACAGAGGGGAGAAACAAAACAGTTTCAGCTTCCTGAAGATGCCAGGTCCTGAGCTCATGCTATTACCTCTGTAAGAAATGCTTTTACACCTGTCTTTGCTCAACAAAACATATCTCTGTGGTGCTGAGGCCACATTGCCCCCTACAGTTGCTCTGTAAACACCTTTCTGGTGGCACTTGACACATAGACTAACTATAACATGTTCACCTTAGAGGTTCTCCACTAGACAGGGATCTGTGGGAGGATAGGGCTTGAACCTGAAGTCTACCTATGCCTCCCTAGCACCTAGCATGTAATGTGACCCATTGAAAATATCTGGCAATATTATTAAATATGTCCTCACAAATGTGAACACCATCCTCTCTTTGTTATAAATAAAAACAGGATACATATTGCAAATACATCCAAGAATGATTTTGCCATTTTATATACTCTTTAGCCCTTAGATTCACTCTTGGCCTTTAGAAGGGCAAAAAAACCTGATGCCAGCATCACCTGGCTGAATTTCTATTTCTATCTGATCATTGACTATGTGACCTCATAAGCAACATCATATCTAATCACCATCACAATGTCAGGATTACAAATAACTGCATGATTCTGACTTAATGTTAATATCTCCATACTCAATTTTAAAAAGGGGAAAATAACATAGCATATCTTTAAATAAAATATGTTTGTGATTTATATGGAGAAAGAGTCTCAGTCAGATGAATTATTTATCATTGCAAAAGAAAATAGCTCAACCATTTGTAATTATGTTAGATTTATATATTAGAGTCATTACCAAGAACTTTGAAATAAAATGTTGAGAAATACTGACAGTTAAGTCTATTAAAACTATTAAATCTACTAAAACTGTTAAACTATTAAAATAATTGAGAGTGGATGCTAAGCAGATAACTTTAGGAGTAACATTTTGTCCTTTCAGCAAAAATTTAAAAATAAAATGGGATAGAAAAATAAGAAATAATTTTATAATTTAATGTGTGTGAAATTAAAGGTGAGTTAGACTGCATAATTTGGCCAAAATAATGAATAAGAACTATATTTATCTTATGGTTGTCTGATTATTTCCAGGGAGAATTTTAGCCCCACAGTCTAGGGTATCTCTTTTCCCTGATTCCCTTTTTACAAAAGCACAGATTATCTTGGAGATCTCTTTGGCTGTCTGTATCCTATATTTCTTTGATTTGTCCTGCTTTCAGGGCACATTTGGGAGATAAAGGGAAGAGAATAGAGAGTTTACAGTAACTTCTTGGTCATTCTTTAAAGATTGACTTCTCAATCTGTTTGCTATTTTTCAATTTGAATTTTCAGATAGCTGGGGTTTTTTCTTTGTATTTAATCAGTTATTGTTCTAATCAGCTATAGAAGTATGATGCTTTCAGCTTGATCCATCTTGACAGTAAACAAAAATTATCATTTTAAAATAAATTTTTATTTTGGAATAACTTTATGTTTATAGAAAAGTTGTAAAAGCAGTACAGGAACTTTCTATATCCCTCTTACTCAGCTGCTTCAAATATTTTTTTAAATATTAATATTTTTCAACTCTAAAATATATTATTTAAAACTAGAAACCTACATTACTGTTGATAATACATTAGCATGAAGTAAAACTCCAGACTTTACCTGAATTTTGCTAATTATTTTTATTAATCTTCTTTTCTGTCCTGGATTCAATCCAGGATACTGCATTGCATTTAGCATGACATGGTTTAAACACACACAGTTAGAAAGGCAACATGGCTTAACATTGTGAACAGTGCCAGGATGTTTAAAATCACAATTAGCAAAGGCTGTAGAATAACTGCTAACTATAGATTCCAAATGAGCTCTGTGCCCATGGACTTTTTTATTTTTTATGCTAAGCTAAGATTGTTGTCAGTGATTGTGTAATAGCTAGAGAACCTTCAATGTGTGTCCAGTTGTAAAAGTTCATGTGGTCACTGTTGCCCCCATGGTTACCCACTCCTGTGTTTTTACTCCATGAGGTAAATTCAACATAATATTCCTATAGCACAACCATCACCTTGGTCAGGGACTAAGTTGGGAAATAGATTTGCAGCAATCAGAGAGTACTAGTGGAAGAAATTTCATATGAAAAGATTCAGTGTGATTAACATGAAATTCAAAGAAATTTTAAGAAGGCAGGATCTTTGAAGGGATTCTTAGAACTTGGATCTGTGAAGTAGACAAACTTAGGACTTGGATCTATGGAAGAGTGGACAGGGTTAGGACTTGGATGTGTGGAGGAGTGGACAAAGTTTAGACTTGGAAAAGCCATGTGAGTTCAGTGGACTAAGCCAAGAAATAGAAGGACATCTGATTATACAGTAAAATATCATTATCCATTGGCCCAGGCCAGGTCAAAGGATATGGATAAGAGAGTAAAATTCACCTATATAAAATTAAATACAATTTTAACTACGTAAAACAGAAGGGTTATCAGGAACATGTATAAAGGGCACATGGACAAAGTCAAAAGGGGGTAGGATTGAGGGTGAGGGGTGTGGATATCTTGGGTAGGGGGGAGTAGTGGGGGGAAAATGAAGACAACTGCGCTTGAACAACCTTAAAAAGGAAATCAAATCATAAATAATAAATGCAATTTGAAAACAATATAAAAATTTAGATGGGAATGAGGTGATACATACAAAAGTGCTACTGGGATTGACTTCAAGTGAAAAGCAGCAAGGACAGACATGCTCAGACTCTTCACATACACACGGTGATGCACGGAATCCAGCTCCTATAGTGAAGCCTCCTGACTCTAATCTGAAGTAGACATTAGGGATCCATTCCACTACCCATTTTGTTCTTCCCATTTTCTAATTAGATCCACATTTTTTATCTGCCTTTTTCTCTCTTTGGCATTATATTGCTGCTTAACTTTTCTCCCTTTGATAGAATATATCCATGGACAGAAAAACCAATGACATACTTTTCCAGGAAAACTTTCAAGCTCTTCTCTTACCTCCCATCACTCTTGTTGGCCAGTTCGACCATATATTCCTGTCTTTACCCTAACAATGGCTGTGCGGCTAGCAGTCATATTCCACATTGGTTCCTCTGATACGACACAGTGAAGACAGTTGTGAGTTTGTTGTCATTTTACTGTTCATATTTTTTATCTTCTTTTTCTTAGATTAGTCCCTTTAACGTTTCATACAATAATGGCGTGGTGATTATTAACTCCTTTAACTTGACCTTATTTGGGAAGTATTTTATCTGCCCTTCCATTCTAAATGATAGCTTTGCTGGATAGAGTAATCTTGGATGTAGGTCCTTGCCTTTCACGGCTTGGAATACTTCTTGCCAGCCTCTTCTTGCCTACAAGGTTTCTTTGGAGAAATCATCTGATAGTCTTATGAGCACTTTTTTGTAGGTAACTGTCTCATTTTCTCTTGCCACTTTTAGGATTCTCTCTTTATCTTTAATTTGGGGTAACTTAATGATGATGTGCCTTGGTGTGTTCATCTTTGGACCCAAATTCTTTAGGACTCTGAGCACCCTGGGCTTCCTGGAAGTCTATTTCCTTCACCAGATTGGGAAAGTTTTCCTTCATTATTTGTTCAAATAAGTTTTTTAATTATTTCTGTTGTTTCTCTCCTTCTGGCATCCCTATAATTTGGATATTGGAACGTTTCAAGTTGTCCCAGTGGTTCAAAAGCCTCTCTTCACTTTTTGAAATTCTCCTTTCTTTATTCTTTTCTGGTTGGATGTTTATTTCTTCCTTTTGTTCCAAATTGTTGCTTTGAGTCCTGGTTTCCTTCCTATCACTATTGGTTCCCTGAATATTTTGCTTTATTTTATTTTTGGTATCTTTAATTTGGTTTTTGCATTTTACAACTAAGCTCAATCAGTTCTGGTAGCATTTTGATCGACAAACTCACAACTATCAACAAATGAACCTAAAATAAAAGAAAAACAATGAAAACATAAACTAAGCAAACAACTAGAACAGGAACAGAATCAGAGAAATGGACATCACATGGAGGGACTTTAGTGGGGAGGGAGAAGGAAGGAATAGAGGGGGAAAGGTACAGGGAACAAAAAACATAATTGGTAAGCATAAAATAGATGGGGGAGAGATAAAAATGGTATAAGATATAAAGAACTCAAAAAAATTATATGTACAATGCATGGACATGAACTAAGGAGGGGAGGAATGCTGGAGGGTTGGAGGCTGCAAGGCAGAGGGGGATAAAGGGGTAAATTAGAAAAATGCAGTAGCATAATCAATAAAATATACTTAAAAACAGACACAGTGAAGAAACTATTAAGGGGTGTGAGGTGGTTAAATAGCCACTATTTACATAAAGTGTACCATGGTCCAGGAACCATTCAGTTATCTCATCAAAAACCAAAGAACCCTAAAAGGTGTCATTTAACTTCTACATGAGAAAGCTTAGAATTGAACAGGTCAATTGGCTTGCTCAGATAATAGCTTTAAAGTGGAGAGTGACTCTATCTGTGCTTTTAGACATTTTTCCTCCTAAACATTCCAAATCATTTATGAGACCATTTTAAATACTCTGGTATAGAAATCTCAAGCATATCTACTCTGAGTTTTTCTTCTTTAACAGTCCAAAGACGATATTGTTTCCTGGACAGAGAACAACTGTAAATTAATTCATTTTCCATGTGACTGTTTAAGAACTATCCATCAGTTTTTTATACCCACATGTCACTTATTAAACCTTCCTGGGATGCAATAAAATGATATTACATACTTAAATGATGAGGCAGAATAGGTCATAAAAACATTAGAGTGAGTATTAACTTGCCTCAGATTCTACAACAAGGCACAGTAGCTATAGACTCAGAAATTTTAGTTACTTGAAAAGTGTCAAAATTTCTGCAAACTGCCCTGCTTATCATGTTGTTACCGAGATTTTGAAATAGAATATATAAAATAAAAATAAAGCATAAAACATGTAGTGACACATCATAGATGAGGGCATTACTTTAATGGTAGCCAATTAGAAACTTTCATTAGGCAACATTCAGAGTTCCAAAGACAGTATTTTGAGAGTTCTAAAACCTGTATTTTAGGAGATATATATATTTGCTTTTGTTCCATGAAACTATTAATTTGTATAGAGGCTGTTTAAAAAGTAAAATACTCTCAAATAATGCTCATTTTCTCAAAATTACCCTGAAATTTAGTTAAAAAATTGTTTGACAATAAAGTATGTGATCTGGGTCCAAATAATGTGGTTTATTGTGTACTTTTCCGCATGGCCTATATAAGCACTGGCTAGTCCCACATCATCAGGTCTATCCTTCTTTGCTTATGTGATCTCCCTTCTCTAGCTTTCCAACATGGTCAGTCTTGACAGTAAGATACAAATCCTACATCACATTCTAGCCACTCAGGACTGTCATTACTTGAGAAATATTGAGTTCCCATTATCACTTCTATGTCTCCACCTGTTTTTCCCCTGTTTTGGATGTTTAGTAACATTTTTAAATAAATACAAAATTCTGAATGAATAAATGAAATATGTATTAATGTCTTACTTTTTTATATTTTTGTCAGCATATCTAAAATAGTCAATCTCTGCTTTCCTATTTCTAATGCACTCTCTTAAAAGTTACTCTTGAAACACATTTGATATCCATTATAAATAATGCTTTGTGGAAGGCAAAATATAAATTTGACAATACCTGTACCTTCAAGGAGATTAGAGTCTGATGAACAATGATCCTACTCCAAATATTTTCATTGTGATAGAACTTTAGAGAAGGGATTTGAAAGTACAAACAGGGCCTAGATTAAATTGTCTGCTTCAGTACTTAATTGTATACTCTCTGCTTTTATGCAGTCCCCTGAAAGCTGATAACAAAAAGAAGTTTCTTCTGTATCCATACGAGTAGACTTATAGAATTGGAGAGTAATGATGATATTGTAAATATTGAGCCAGGAAATGCATTGATTAAATTAGAAACATAGTTGTGTATTTTAGCACCTAGGTTTTGAATAAAAATTAAGGCATTTTTCACCAAAAATTTGAAGAATACCTCATGCTTTGTCTGAAAGGAAAGTCCTCCAAATGTCATCTGTCTTAATGTAAATAAGCTTTAAAAGAAGATGCAGAGACCTGAAAACATCTACTATGTTTTAAGAATGATCCTAGTGTTCTGACTGAAGTAGGCCATTCCTGGTAATGCTCTATATTTTTGTCATTTGCAAATCTCACTGGTTTCTCAGTCTTAATATCCCTAGAAGTAAATGTATCATCTTCTTACCGTCACACATTCACTCATTTATCAAGTCATTCTTTGAGGCAGTGCTATTTGACACTCCATGACTCAGTGCTTGAAAACTTTAGCTGTTTCACTTCACAACTGCCTTTGAGTTCCGTATCTAATCAGCTGTTGAGACCTATGATTCAACCTCCAAATTAATTATCTTATCAGAACCTATATTTTTATTTTCATTAACCTTATCCCATCAGTGTAGATTAATAACCTACACCTAAATATTAACAATAAATGATGACAAAATATATTTTTCCATAGATAGATGTCTATGGAAAAAATTAATGTCTACATTGGTTGCTGATACCAGACATCTGCTCTCTAAGAGTATTAAGTAGTGGAAGAAGGAATTTATATCTAAATCTTCTTGGTGTTCTACATGCTCCTCATATTATTTCCTATATAGCCTTGTAGATGCAATCACTCAAAAAAATTTGTTTGTTGCTCTTTCTTGGTTAGCTGAGAATGGCCATTATAAGTAGAATATAAAAGTACTTTGATCTAAATGGGATAAATCAGTGTTCTCTAAATATCCTTGAATAAATCATGTGAAAGAAACATGGGAATCTAAATTTCAAATGTCAGCATTTTGGAAAAAATGAATTATATTCTATAAAAATATGGCCTTATGTTTCACATGTTTGCTGAAATTGTTATTACAATTGAAATAAAAATCAGCAATCAGTCTTGGTTCTCTTAATAAACAAAAGTAATTTACCAAAACTATAAATTATGTGGCTGTGACAAAAAGAAAAACAAGTGTCAACTGTGCTGCAATGATCCAGTTTTTTGTTTTTGTCATTTCAAAATATTTTGTTTCTATTTTCTCCATGTATATTTGTATTTATTTAAATAGAGTTCATTGTATTTATTAAAAGAACAAATTCCAGTTTTTTCAACCCTGTGATTAGGCAGCTTTTATGTTGAGCCCTATTTAGTTGTCAAATCAGGCCGGACTTTGTGTGTTGAACTGTCTCTAAACTGGTAAACTTAGATAAGATAATGCTTTTTATCAACTTTGACAAAATGTAATGCATTTCACATTCTTGTAAACATTATACTGTATAGCATATTTTAACTTTCAATATATGTGTTACATTTTCTCACTTTCATTCCTCCAAAGCATTTCTAACTTTTTTTTTTCAAATATGTACATAGATTTGGTTTTAACATTTATTTACATAACTTCTCCAAAAGCCTGATGGGATTGGAATATAATTCATTCATTTTGCCTGTCACATAATATGAGCAGAAAAGACTACTTCCCAAGAGATATTCTTGAACTTATCAGATCTAGAGCAATCTCTTTATAAATAAGTAGGATATTCTGTAAAGGTATAACTAGCATCAGAGTGTCTGTGGCTTTCTTATTAAATTATTTGTGGATAGTGTGTCCACAACTCTGCTCTTGTCATTTAACCTAATGACTAAAATCAATTTCTCCTACATGGATGGATTTACCCTGGAGGTTTGAACTGAAAGGCTGTAATCTGTCACTAAAACATAAGGCCTATTGGAAATTAGTCCTACTTCTTGCCTTCCATCTAGATAAAACTCCTTAGAACCCCCCAGTAGTATTATTTAGATTTCCAAAAATAATGAACTTGACATTAGGACCCATCAAGCAAACAAGGCTGAGAAATTGTCAAAATGTGAGCACAAAAATAGAGTATACAAGTGTATTTGACAAGTGAAAGTTGAAACCAAATGTTGAGTGAAAATCAGAACTCTGGTAAATGTGGTGTAAAAAAAATCAGTGAGGAAGAGGGAGGAAACAGGAAAATAGTGATGTAAAATAAGAAAATGATAAATCTAAGGAGAAAACTGTGAACACAGAGCTTCTGGTCTGAAATTACACTTATCAAATTTTGTGGTCACTTTTCTCAAAAGTTGGGAGCTAAGTTGAGGATCCCCTTAAAGTTTCTGTGTTGAGCTGGTGTAAAAAAAATTGGTGTTACTTTTGAACTTCAAAATTAATTTGAAGTCTTTATGTTCTACTCTTTCTTTAAGAAAAAACCACCTTAAATACAGTTTACACATTTTGGTGGGTTTTGGTGGTGTTACTTCATGTTCCTGGTTGTGAATAAATGCACTTACAGAGAAGAGTATTAAGGCATCCCAATGAAGTTTTAACAAAACATATTATAAAGCCTTTCTATTTCCTCTTTAAGAGCCAATAAGCTAAATTTTCAGGAAAATTATTTATCCAGTTAGTCTTTCCAAAAATGTTGAGAAAAGTGTGTCTCTAGTGTATAATTGGAAGAGACATAAATTAGTTTATAAACAAGGATGAAGGAAATGAAATGTTTTCTCCTCTCTTCTAACTAGATATTCCCTAATTCATGTTATTTTCATCACATAATATATTTAAATTCTAGAAAAACAGTAAAAACTGGAGCTACTAAGTGAATTTAAATCATATATGATTTTATACTGTCCACATATATTTGTTCACTTTATTTGTTCCTATGTTGTTGAGTTGCTATCTAGAGTTCTTTCATTTCAACTTGAAGTGATCACATTAGTGTATTTTGCAGGACAGATCCAGTGGTAATGAACTCCCTTTGCTTTAGTTCAAGTGGAAATGTGTTAATTACTCATTTCTTGAATAGTAGTTTTGCTGGATATAATATTCTTTGCTGACAGGTTTTTTTTTCTTTTTTTACACTTTATATAATTCCACTGCTTTCTAATTTGTAAGGTTTCTTCCTTTTTTATTTTATTTTTAAATACATTTTATTGATTATGTTATAACAGTTATCTTTCTTTCTTCTCCCCTTTATTCCCCTCTTCCCTGCATACTGTCCCTCCAACCATAATTCCCTCAACTTAGTTCATGTCCATGGGTCATACATATAAGTTCTTTGGCTTCTCTGTTTCCCATACTATTTTTAACCTCCCCCTGTCTATTTTGTACCTACAATTTATGCTTCTTATTCCCTATGTCTTTACCCCATTCTTCCCATCCCTTTCACAAGTGATAACACTCCATGTGGTCTCTATTTCTGTGAAATTGTTCCTGTTCTAGTTATTTGCTTAGTTAATTTTGTTTTTTTTCTTTTCTTTCTTTCTTTTTTTTTTTTTTTGTTTTTGTTTGGAAGTTGATAGTTGTGAGTTTCTTGTAACTTTACTGTGTTGGGAACCACCCTGCCTGGTATCAGAAGCTGTAACATCCACCAAGGCTAAGGCTGAGGGAATGGCCTTGGACCATAAGCCACCAAGGAGACAAAAACTTATCTCCCTAACAGGAGCACCATTTCTGCTCCTTTTACTTCACCCTGCCTGGTCCCCAATGCTTGGTCAGCTAGCCAATGACAGGTAAGATTCCCCAAGGGGGGAATGACCTAAGACAGACACAATCACGTGAGAACTTTGAGGGGTACAGCAAAAGGGGGTGATGGGCCCTCGCCCCTTGGCTTTGACATAGCCTGAGTCCTCATTGTCTGTGAGAAAATCTCCTAATCTCTTGGCTGCCTTACTTCCCTTGCTCCACCTAAGCCTGAAACAATGACAGAGGGTGGTGTAGCCATGTGCTAGAAAGGGCAGGTTCCCTGGGTGATCAGGCCTAAGAAAGAATATGTAAAATCCTGTGAAACCTACTTTGCTAAGAATGTTCTCAATTAAATGATAAGAGTCCAAGCAAAAAGTAAGTTTGTTCCTCAAAGTTTTACAGCTCTTTAGCTATCTGACCCTGACTCAAAATAGGCCCTCAGAGTTCTTTGTTATCTCTTGTTTGATCCTTACTTCCTGGCAATGAGTAATGAGCTTTACCTGAATTCTGGTGTAAACAAACCCAATAAAAGCCTACTCGAGCTAGAGGGCGAGGCGCTCTCTCCTACAGAGGGTGGCCATGGTACTCCCCACTAGAGAGAGTGGCCGTTCCATCTCTATTTCCCCACAGGACCTGGTTGTCTCTGTATGTTTTTCTCATGTTTTGACAAGCCATCCGTATAGTTACACAGTCACTGCAGGCCAGTGGTCATGTCATTACTGTTCATATTTTTATCATCTTTTTCTTAGATAAGTCCCTTTAACATTTCATATAGTAAGGGCTAGATGATGATGAACTCCTTGAACTTGACCTTATCTGGAAAGCACTTTGTCTAAATTATAGCTTTGCTGCATAGAGTAATCTTGGATATAGGCCCTTTCCTTTCATGACTTGGAATACTTCTTTCCAGCCCCTTCTTACCTGCAAGGTATCTTTTGAGAAATTAGCTGATAGTCTTATGGGAACTCCTTTGTAGGTAACTGTCTCCTTTTCTCTTGCTGCTTTTAAGATTCTCTCCTTACTTTAATCTTCTTTAATGTAATCATGATGTGCCTTGGTGTGTGCTTCCTTGGGTCCAAGTTCTTTGGGACTCTCTGAGCTTCCTGGACTTCCTGGGAGTCTATTTCCTTCAACAAAGTAGGGAAGTTCTCATTTATTATGTTTTCAAATAAGTTTTTGATTTCTTGTTTTTTCTCTTTTCCTTTGGCACCCCTATAATTCAGATGTTGGAACTTTTAGAGTTGTCCTTTATGGTTCAACTCGGCCTCTTCTAATTTTTTTGAATTGTTTCTTCATTCTATTCTGGTTGAATGTTTATTTCTTCCTCTGATCCTTTGATGTGAGTCCCAGTGTCCTTCCATTCACTGTTACTTCCCTGTACATTTTCCTTAATTTCACTTTTCATAGCCTTCACTTTTTCCTCTATTTTGCAAACATACTCAAACATTTTTGTGAGTATCCTGATTAACAATGTTTTGAACTATGCAATTGATCTCTTCATTGCTTAATTGTATTTTTTTCTGGAGATTTGATCATTTTTGGGGGGGGGGCATTTTTTTTATCTCAGTGCCCCAGTTATGTAGTAAGAGGCACAACCTTTGGTATTTGTTATGTTGGGGCAACCCACAAGACTGTGCTGTGGCACTGTTTGTAGGGGAGGCATTAGAAAGAGAAAACTGCCACTTCCTCAGCCCTCAACCAGCTTTCAGTCACTTCCTCTGCTACTCACAAGCAAATTGGTCCCTTCTGGTGCTGATTCCCAGATGGGTGGCTTTGTGTACCTTCTAGAACCCTGTGGGTCATTCCAATGAACTCTCCTATGAGACTGCTAGTTTTTCCTGCTGCCTCAACCCAAACTGTTTTTTTTCAGTCACAGGGTTTGAGGTTTTATTTCCCCACACTGGAACCCTGGGTATGAGATCTATCTTGCTTGCCAGTTGTTTCTCCTGGTTTATTTGTATGTAAATGTGGGCCCACCACCTCTGCCAGCCACTGCCTCACCCAGTCCACCAGCCACTGCCTTGCCATGAGTCTTCTCCACCCTGGCTACCTGTCTCCACCCCTTCTACCCATCTGGATGAATGTTTCTTCTTTAACTCTTTGGTTGTTGGACTTCTACACAGTTTGATTTTCTGGCAGTTCTGGCTATTTTTTTGTTTTTAAATTTGTCTGACTTTTGGTTGTGCAAGGAGGCAAAATGTATCTGCCTATGCTTCCATCTTGGACAGAAGTGCAAGGTTTCTTCTAAGTTGATTTTATTTAGGACACCCTGTACATGATCAGATACTTTCTCTTGCTGCTTTTAAGATTTCCTTCTTCACTTTTGATTCTGACATTTTCATTATATTATGTCTTGTTGTTGA